>VXCM01009304.1:0-14186 GCA_014773175.1 Lucifuga dentata | reverse complement strand
GCTAATCTTAAAAACCAAGTGTTGAGGTAATACACCCACTTTAAAAATTAAAGTTTTGTCTGCTAACGCGTATGTCTGAATGTACAAATGTTTAATTTCTTGGTAAAGCCCATCTTCTCCTGGGACGATATTCCCTGGCAGAGACATACATTGTCTTCTGTGCAGCTCCGTGTTGAATCAGTTAAATAAAATTACTCTAACAAAAAACTCAACAGACATGTTTGCTGTGATGGATTACGTATCTCAAGCACGTTTCAAGTCTCTACAAGTCGATTTTAATAATGTTCTGGAATAAACTGAAACCAATGGCAGTCTGGAAAGTAGGTAAATGTAAGGTAAATCATGTATTCGAGTTGCATATATTTGGCTCAAAAATGCAAAACCACTGGTATTGTCCTTTAACATAGTGATACTCCCCAGTGGAAGAACCCTTTCCATTTTGGACACTTCCGGTTTTTTCCTAGTGTCAAACTGTCAGTTTTTCACACATAATAACTCAAAATCTCACAGGCAGATTTCCATAAAATTTCACGATCTCAAGGGAAAGAAGCTCTTTTCTGTAGCTCCACCCACAGGACAAAATGTACCATTTTATTACTATGTTGCTCATTTCATTCTGTGCAGCTGTTTCATATTATGGGTGTAGTGAACATTGCAGCATTTAGGGATTCCTACCAGCCTTGTTTTTTATCTTCATAACTGATTCAACTGAGAAGCAGCTTTCATTTCTCTGAACAAACAAATGAGATCCAACTGATTCAACAAATCAAATAATTTCAGATGCCACTCATGGCATCTTTATTTTCTTTATCACATTTATGAGTGTTGAGAAGACACCTGTGGGGGACTTTTGGTTCTTGCATCCTAGAGTCCGTTGATGCTGTGGAGCAACTATCCTAGTTATTTGTCAATGCTTATCAGGTTGCTTAGCAAACTGTTTCGAGTAAAGAATATATGTGTACTGCAGTTCTGGAGTTATAAGTCTCCGACATTTTTTCTTAGTTTGCCAGTCTAGGCCTGGGTTTAAGTTATAGCCTTCAATGATAGCCGATTCATGTGGCTGGTACGGCTGCAGCCCAGCTTCTTTTATTTGGGAAGGATCTACTGCCCCACCATCTTTCAGGCATGTTTTTGCTAGCTTTGCTCTAAGATATTTCAACTGAGAAACTTCCATTTTCAGCTGCTCTTGTCCCACCAGATGTTCAACTTCGTGCCAGAAGGTGGCGTTAAAGTGCTGGTGGAGCCTCCAGTCTAAAGCATTCCACCTCTTGATTTTTTCTGCAGTGCTTGGTAGAACAGAGCGACGGCTTACATCAGTTCGCCTGTTGAGCGTAAAGGAAACCACGTCATCCATTGACCAGCAGAGGGCGTGCTTGAGCAAGATCATGGACTCATCAAAGTATTCAGAAATAAGAATGAGGTGGAAGTCCTGTTCAATGGCTGCAATAGTGATGCTCGCTCTCTTCTCCAGGTCTACAGAATCAGCTACAACATTGTTGTCAAAGCCAAAGTCAAATGCCACAAGATTGTGAGCGAAGTGGTTGTAGGTCAGTGATGAGTTATAGGTTTGTGAGCCATTATCCAGGAAGTCCTCCAGGCTGCTGGCATTCTGGAATGCTGGCGATTTCTTGAAGTAAATGAAGCCAGACTCCATCATTTCCACTGGATGTCTCATGATTGAAAAGTAGAAGCTGTCCTCAGGCATCACTTTTGCCACCTGGAACATGACNCTGGATGTCTCATGATTGAAAAGTAGAAGCTGTCCTCAGGCATCACTTTTGCCACCTGGAACATGACGGTAGGAAAAGTTTTAAGTTTTTGCAGTATTATAAGAGTGGTGTATAAATTAGAAAAAGTAAAAGGCACAAAACAATACTAAAATATTACAAATGTCATTGTGCCAACATGTCCACGAAGGCCTCATGTGGGGTTGTGATGGATGCCCATTTGGACCCCCTAAAGCAGGTGTAGGCAACCTGCAGCTCCTGAGCCATATGAGGTCTTTTGCCCATCCCATGTGGCTTTGACAACAAATTTTATGGCAATGAACAATGGTTATTTTTTAACAGTTTCATTTTAATTCATCAATATTGTAAGGAATCCATAGCTAGGGAGACTCAAAACTAGCCATTTATGTATACATCCATGCTAGTCACCACTATTGAGGTTTGGCAAAATTAAGAGGAAAAGGCACCGGGCAGCAGATGCAGACTATGATGCAGATTTTAATTGAAGAAATATTAAAACTTTTTTTTTTTTTTTTTATNTTTTTTTTTTTTTTTTAATTCGAGAAGATCTGCAGTTCCATAATTTCATAAATGCAACAAAACATGGTATTATTGTCATGGAAATGCAAATTTAAAGTACCAAATAACCATAAATCGCCCACTGTAGAGTAGTCACATGGTAAAACATTTTAATGAATGCCCATTTACACCTGTGAGTAATGTTGATAGGCTAATTAGACTAGGCTGTGGTACCATCAGTATAAAGCTCAAATATGTTTTGCGACTCCAGACAGATTCTTTTTTTTTTGGCCAAAAATGGCTCTTTTGATCGTAAAGGTTGCCCATCCCTGCCCTAAAGACAATAAAACAGGGCACCTTATATGAGCATCCTAGAGTCCCTGTATGTACCCAAGTGGAATGTCTCTTTGTTACAACATGGGTTAAACAGGGTTACCAAGATTACTATTATATGGTACCCCAGGTTGAGCTTATGTGGTAACTCACACACGTTTTGCCCCTAAGGGCCTCCCTTGTAGCTGGCCAATCATTAGCTTACACAATGAAAATAAAGACAAAGGACTCTTCTCTGAGATGAGGATGATCGCTCACATGGATCCCTGGTAATGTACGTCTGGCATTTTANACTCTTCTCTGAGATGAGGATGATCGCTCACATGGATCCCTGGTAATGTACGTCTGGCATTTTATCAAGTATTAGCTTGGCCAGATTCATTCATTTCATATATTCATATAAATTTCCTTTTAAAGTATCAACAAAATGTATTAAATACATTGAACAGAGTTTTGAGATTTTATTTTGGCTGTCATTCTGACTAGCAGGCATGTATTTATAGATATTATGAATGATCATTCTGACTAGATTAGATGCAATAATTAAATTGTCTAGCACTTTGATGAATTACATATATATTTTTTTTAAGGCTACAATATGCTGGCCTAATACAAAGCAAATACTACAAAAAACAACACTTGGCCAAGTTTTGATGAAGGTTCTCAATCATCCAGGCAGTAGATATGTTGTATGAAAACTCAGTCAGGTCAACTGGAAGTTTTTTTTAAATTCTGAAATGTTTCACCATCCATCCAAATGGCTTTGTCAGTCAGAAATGAATGAGTTTAACCTCCACAGAAGGAGGTTAAACCTCCAGTAACTACATAACTATGGTGTTAAATCATAGCTAACCTTCAATTCAATTTAAATAGATATTATTCAATTTTTTTTTTTTTTTTAAATAATGCATGATGGGAATTGCATTATTCAAATTTAAAACAATGTACAATGAATAAATTTCAAATAATAAATTTCAACTTCTAATTTTTTATGGTCCCCTGGTTGGATGCTGGACCTGTCCCCAAGTTTCTTTGGAAGGGAAGACAGCAGCACTATAGGTGATGGGTAGATTGTATCTGAGACCTTCATTTCTGTTGAGGGAAGTTCTCTCTACATGAACATAAATGGCGTCCCTTCAATCCTCTCTCAAACAACCGTCCTCTCTGTGACAGATGTGAACATTCCTTTGAAGATGATCTTCAAAGGAATGTCCTCTGTGGTTCAGATGGAGGTAAACTGCTGAGTCTGGTCCTGTGGTGTTATTTTTCCTAGCTGGGCCATCCGCTTACAGATTTGTTGTTTGGTTTCACCGATGTAGACCTCTGAACACCTCTGAACACTCCTCCTTACACTCGATGGCATAAACTACGCCACTCTTCTTGTGTTTGGGAGTCTGGTCTTTGGGGTGCACAAGTCTTTGTCTCAGGGTGTTGCTGAGTTTAAAGGAGACTGGTATCTTATGTTGTCCAAAAATTCTCTTCAACTTTTTGGATATTCCAGCCTCATATGGGGATGACGAGGTTCTTTCTTTGGTCCAGGGTGTCATCTCTGGTTCTTCTGTCCCTGGTGGATTGGGATCTCATATTGGTAAAGGCCCATTTGGGATCCACATGCTGTGAGTTCAGCTCTCACATTCTTTTCATCTTTCTGTTTTAGTTTGGCTGTTTGTGGGGATGTTGTTAGCTCTATGGTGTAGTGTCCTGATGACTCCGAGCTTGTGCTGTAGAGGATGGTGTAATGAAACTAAGCAGTGGTCTCTGAGTAGGTTTTCTGTCGATATCAACGTTGAGTTTTCTGTTGCAACCAATGACCTCAAAGTCTAAGAAGGCTATCCTATTGTCTTTAGTGTCTTCTCTTGTGAATTTGATGTTTCTGTCTATGGAGTTGATGTGGTCTGTGAAAGCTTGTAATTCCTGAAAATTAATTTTCACCCAGGTGTCATCCATGTATCTTAACCAGTGGGTTGGAGCCAACAACAATCAGGATAAAAGTTTCTGCCTCTCTGTCCAATGCAAAACCCCCTCCCTCCATCCTCAGCAACAAAGAAAGAAGAGCCCTGACAACTCTCAGCAGAGATAAGCCTATCACCATCCTGCCTGCAGACAAAGGTAGATGCACAGTAATCATGAACACTGCAGACTACCACAGTAAAAAATTGTATTTGGGAGTCTGGTCTTTGGGGTGCACAAGTTTTTGTCTCAGAGTGTTGCTGGGTTTAAAGGAGACTAGTATCTTCTGTTGTCCAAAAATCCTCTTGAACTTTTCAGATGTTCTGGCCACATATGGGATGACAAGGTTTTTTCTTTGGTCCAGGGTGGTCCAGGTTTTTTCTCTGGTTCTTCTGTCCCTGGTGGATTGGGATCTCATATTGGTAAAGGCCCATTTGGGATCCACATGCTGTGAGTTCAGCTCTCACATTCTTTTCATCTTTCTGTTTTAGTTTGGCTGTTTGTGGGGATGTTGTTAGCTCTATGGTGTAGTGTCCTGATGACTCCGAGCTTGTGCTGTAGAGGATGGTGTAATGAAACTAAGCAGTGGTCTCTGAGTAGGTTTTCTGTCGATATCAACGTTGAGTTTTCTGTTGCAACCAATGACCTCAAAGTCTAAGAAGGCTATCCTATTGTCTTTAGTGTCTTCTCTTGTGAATTTGATGTTTCTGTCTATGGAGTTGATGTGGTCTGTGAAAGCTTGTAATTCCTGAAAATTAATTTTCACCCAGGTGTCATCCATGTATCTTAACCAGTGGGTTGGAGCCAACAACAATCAGGATAAAAGTTTCTGCCTCTCTGTCCAATGCAAAACCCCCTCCCTCCATCCTCAGCAACAAAGAAAGAAGAGCCCTGACAACTCTCAGCAGAGATAAGCCTATCACCATCCTGCCTGCAGACAAAGGTAGATGCACAGTAATCATGAACACTGCAGACTACCACAGTAAAAAATTGTATTTGGGAGTCTGGTCTTTGGGGTGCACAAGTTTTTGTCTCAGAGTGTTGCTGGGTTTAAAGGAGACTAGTATCTTCTGTTGTCCAAAAATCCTCTTGAACTTTTCAGATGTTCTGGCCACATATGGGATGACAAGGTTTTTTCTTTGGTCCAGGGTGGTCCAGGTTTTTTCTCTGGTTCTTCTGTCCCTGGTGGATTGGGATCTCATGGATGGTGAAACATTTCAGAATTCAAATTAATCCAAATTAATGAGAATCCAAATTAAGAATTCAAATTAATGAGATGCTAATTCCCATGTTTGTTGTTGTACATGTTACCAACATTTAACCACGCAGACTCGACATGGACACTGACTTGGCTTGACTAGACTAGACAGCAAGTGTTTACGACTTGTAATTTTCTAAGAATGCTCACCTCATCCTTTCTAAACCTCATGTGGTTGCAAATGATGTGGAATTCCCTTGCTCTCCCGCTGGTGACACCCTCCACGAATTCTGAAGTGAAGAACTTTGGGTAAAATAAGTGACTGTTCCTGTTCTGTGGAAGGGCAAAGGTCAAGTTTCTGCTGTCACCATAGCGCTGCAGTATGTTTATAATGGTGGTGCTTGCTGTTTTGTGTGTCTTCAGGAACACAATGTGGGACTTTGGCTGGCAGGTCTCTGTATCTTTGTGGACACTGTTTGGGCGAGCTGTGGACGAGCTGGACGTACTCATGGTTTCAGGGGACATTCTGGTACTAGTTGGACCTGTTCTAATATCGTGGAGGTCCAGAGAACCTGGAAGTCCTGGACTTTGCAGGTTCTCAAGTNTGTTCTAATATCGTGGAGGTCCAGAGAACCTGGAAGTCCTGGACTTTGCAGGTTCTCAAGTTTCTTGGTTGTTGTGTGTCTCTGCAGAAGTTGTTCTCCATGTGAACCTTTTCTTGCCTCCATTTGAGAACCTCTCAGCATGTTGACGGCTGTATCAGCATGTCTTGACTGGACATAATTTGAAATCTTAAGATTTCCCACATTTTGATGCTTGAAGTCTGTGGTCGTTTCCTTCACTTCTTTCTGTGTTGCTCCCACAGACTCTGTGTTGAGGTTTTCTAAAACACTTTCCACATTAGGAAGTGTATCCTGGTTTTCAACTTTGAATGTCAGATGAGGGAATTCTGTCCATTTGTCCTTCCTGGAAAGAAGTTATACATACAGTTAGCATTATACAGTATATACATACAGTTAGCATGACACACACACACACACACACACACACACTCTCTACACAATTTATTGCACAGAAAATGACAAAAATACATAAATAAATGCAGCTAATTAGTTTTCTAGAAGAATTCGTAAACTTAAAAGCACTTTGAAGTCATTTCAGGCTCAGACTTTGGTTTTGTCAAAGTAACCACCTCTGGCCAAGTCATAATTCTCGAAACCTTTTTGAAGGGATGTAATTTTGGCATAATTTTGATGAATGTTTTGGATCATTGTCCTGTTGAAGGATGAAATTTGGACCAATAATTTGTAAACCGGATGGAATCGCATGTCTTTGAAGGTTGGAATGGTAATTCTCTTTCTTCATAATTCCTTACTTGGACCAAGTCTCCAGATCTCTCTCTCTCTCTCTCTCTCTCTCTCTCTCTCNTAATCCAAAATGATGTGGGAGAAGGCAGACAGCAGCTGTTGAATAGAATGTTAAAACACATCAGCAGGGAGTTGGAACACAACAGGAGTGCTGCACTAATACACACTGATGCCTTCATTACTAATCATTTCTGTAGCCAGAGTGGCTACATAATGTGCTGCTGTTGACTAATTCTTCCTGAAAACTAATTAGTTACATTTATTTTATATATTTTTGTCATTTCCTGAGTGTGTGTGTATATATGTATATGTATATGTATATATATATACAGGTATATATATATGTATGTATATGTATATGATGTAATATAAGAGTTGCCTTTTAATATATCGATATATCTTATTTTATATAACATCTAACATCATGTATATCATGTAATATAAGAGTTAAGACTTGACATCTTATATTGATATATCTTATTTTATATAACAGAAGCTCTCATCCTTGTCTGGCTCTCATCTCCTGGTCCTGTTTTTAGGTTCCAAAACTCTTTTGACCATAAAAACCAAAGAGCTGATTGACATGCAAATTAAAGTGTCATGTACTTTAGTATCATTTTAAACATTTAATTACTTATTTAAAGATATTCTGCAGGATGTCAGATGATATCCCAACAACATGGTTGAGAAACTCCATCATATATTATGGAAAACATTTAATGTGATATATTTATATTAATAAAATGGGACAATACATTTATTGTGATAAATTGGGAAGTTTTAATATATCCTTTCTTTGAATAATATTTCTTATGTATTTAATAAATTTAATAAACTTGCAAAAATTTCTAACAATATGTTTTCATTTTGTCATTATAGGTTATTGAGTGTAGATTAATAAAATGGCAATTTTATCCATTTAAAATTAAATCTACAACACAATAAAATGTGTAAAAAGTGATGGGGTCTGAAAACTTTATGGAGGCATTGTATGTGAATCTGAATCTGTAGAATTTGACCACAGATTTGTAAATCTTCCCTCTGGACACAGAAAGCAGAGCAGCGTGAGTGTGGCTTCACCTGGCCAGCATCTGAATGGCGACAAAGGTGAGAGTGAGCAGCATGAGCAGAATAGACAGACATTGCAGTGGGCTGCACAGAACTCTCCTCACACACCTGCAGGGACAAACACACAGAATACTGAAGCCAAAGGTCACACCAAGCTGAACCAGAGACTAACTACCATCATAGCAGGCCAGACATCTCAGTTTTCCTGCTAAAGTCCCTTATTTTAGATCATTTTTTAAGTGTCCCGAATTATGTTGAAAAAATTAAAAAAAACTTTGTACACAAAATGTTTGATAAAGAGATTGCAATGAAATTTTACTCAGCATTTTGATGTTCCCCAGAGACATTTAATGTTTTGACATTTTTTGACATTTAATGTTATGGAAGAACTCAGTCATGGCAATGTTAGTGTTTCCATCTCTCCAACAGCTCTGACTAACTTTGCTGCTGATGTCATGATGTCTTCACAACTACTGGATTGCTGTTTTTTTTTTTTTTNTTTTTTTTTTTTTTTTGACATTTTTCATGGATATTCATGGTCTCCTGAAAATAATTCCTGGCATATTTGGTCCCCGATGACCTTTTCTTGACCTTTCCTTGACCCCCATGACCCCATGACCTTACCTTTAGATGACTGCTTGGCATTCCTGTTGTGAAACCCTCTGAGGATGAATCATGTTGAACTTGTGGGTTGGGTGTTCTGGAGCTCCTTTATGACATCAAACTTTATATTTGAAAGAATACTCCTAAGCTGTACATCAGTGGTCGCCAGCCTGTCGATCATGATCGACAGATCTTTACCAAGTCAAAATCAATTTTTAAGGGTTAAAAATATTTGCTATTTTCTACCAATCTGTGGTAACCACAAGACCCCTTTGGTAAGGTGCTATGATACACTTTACAATGCCCTGATTGGTTCAAAGCTGTTCCAATCAAATCTTTGGTCAGAATAGCAATCCCCCCAGTTTACAGAGAGCAGGTTAGCTAGCNGCTGTTCCAATCAAATCTTTGGTCAGAATAGCAATCCCCCCAGTTTACAGAGAGCAGGTTAGCTAGCAGCCAAGATGGAGGAGAAATGCTGAAAGAAGTCTAAAATGTACAACTTTCACTCTGAATGGGAATATGACATTNAAAAAAAAAAAAAAAAAAAAAAAAAAAAAAGGAAAAAAAGGCAACTCAGAGCGTCACCACGTCACAAGCCACCCCAAATACAGTGTGAATGACCCACCCAAAAGCTCCCTGTGTACCAGACAAGTAAGAGTTGAAGTCAGCGCTGAAGACTCAGCAGCTGCTTTTTAATCTAGCCGGTGAACAAAAATAAGACGGCAACTGAGGCGTCATTCCGTGTGAGTCGCCTTTCAGCTAAACACAAGAAACGCTTTTGGAGAGTTGTTTAAGGAGTAAAAAGATACAGCACTCATCCACAGTTGGTCTACTGTATGAAACTTTTATTTCTTCTATTTTAGGAGATACAGATTTATGGCACTTTTGGAATGTTATGAGTACATGTGATAATGTTGAACACAAGGTTTGATCAGAAAAATGTTCAACTAGTTGTGGCTTTGTGAAAGGTTCACCTTTGGATCTGGATGAAAACAGATAAATTCCAAATTAGAGTTTAATGTTTGAACTTTAATCATACAGAATGTGACTCAAACCCGTTTTAAATAAGTAATTTCATTAATACTAGACCTTCTCTACTGGGGCACAAAAAATATAATGACAGAGCAGAAATTATGTCCTGTTAATGATGTTACAATTCAGGAACTCACAGAAACTAGGGATGAGTGAGTCCACCATTATCCGTATCCGTTGAACTGACTAAATTATCTGTATCCCTATTCGTACTTGGATGGGCGGGGCTTAGATCGTTATTCTGGTTTTGTTTTAATGAACTGAAGGTGTGATGACAGTAGAGTGCACCAGGTTACAGCTGGCTAACCATGATGTATTTGTCTTGTGATTTTAGGTGAGTGATAGCATCTAAATGTGCACAAAATTGTATTAGTACAATGGATGTGTAAGAATGCTAGCTATACATACTCGAGTATAAGCCAATCTTGTGAATAAACAGATTTTGACCTGCAAATTTAGATTTTTAAAGAAACCCGTATATAAGCCAACCCCCTGATGTTGTTCCATCAATTTATTTGTTTAGCAAATTACCTGTTTTTCTGGGTATTGTCACAGTATTCCTGTGATTTTCTGAAAATAATCCACGTACCGGTTGTGGCAGCTATTTTAAAACTTCACCGCTTTAACGGGGCTTCTTTTCCTCTTGTTCTTTTTGTAACTTATTTATTTTCAAAATCAAAATTACAAAACATGACGTGAGGTGAGGTCAAAAACTACAGGCTACCGCTGCCACATAAACACTGATCAGTCTCCAGCTGAGCGTCTTTCAATATTCTCCTCCTCTGTGAAGCAGCCGGCAATCATCACCTAATCAATCAGTTAAGATATAAATATGCAAAAACAATAACTTATTTGATTTCATTTTGAACATTTGATAATTAACCAAGAAATGACTCCAACACCAGTACCTGTAAACATGATATTTATTTCAGCAGCTGACTACCATAACTGATCAATCACAACAATGCAAATGTGCTGGATGAGATGTTTAGTCAGGAAATATCTCATTCTAAGGTATGATTTAAACTATTTTCCATGGGTAGTGGTAATTGTAATATTTCCACCCCTGAAAATTTCCTTCTCTGGGATCAAATTTGAATTTCTTTTGTATAAGCCAACCCCCTGATTTACTTTGTGAAATTTGGTAATAAAAACTGGGCTTTTACTCGAGTAGCTATGGTAAGTGGCAACTTAGCCTAAGCTAGTAGAAATGTTCATTATTATTATGCTTACGTCTGAATATCCACAGTAAAAGAATGAGTGTTTGTTTAGGTGTGGACTGAGAATAATGTTGAGCTGAATTAGATAAATAGATACTGCTATGCTAGTGTGTACAGAGTGGCTGTGAGTCGTGTTCCATACATGACACCTGCTGCTGCTGCTGTGCTCTAGAGAGGAGCTGTCTTCCTGGCCGATCACAGAATCATGTGGACACAGCGTTAAATACTATCCAATCAGACTTTTTTTACTTCGAGTACTGGTAGTGACACATTTTACTCGGATGTTACTCGTACTCGTAAAAAGTGCATTATCCATAACAGATACTCGTTTCATCCCAGCACTAGGCTCATCCCTATTAATAATTGTTCTTATTATAAGCTGGAACCACACATAGCCGAACATTTTATCTCCTTATCTGTCATCTTCCTCCTTTTCATCTCTTAGGTGACCAAACCTGTTGAGAACAATTCATAACTTTTGTGCCAGTCCCAGAAAAGAAGTTCAGCTGCTGTTTTTGAAACAAAGACAATCAATTCCACACATGCCATTATGGCTGGAAACACATACTTAATCTTTCCAATCAGTAGCTGGAATTCTAAACCTTGTCTGACTAGTTAGGTCAGAGATGAGCAACTGGCGGCCCGTGGGCCAGACACAGCCCACACCTTTGATCTATGAGGACCTTGGATGACTTCTCAATTAATGAAAATGAAAATTATAAGAAGTGTTTTCCTTTTTATTACCACCACTCATCATTAGTGATGATGTGTTTTCTACCATCCATTCCATGGTAGCAAAGCTTTCAATGAGAGAATAAAATTGGGTCGGTCCGTTCTGGTCCAGTCGGTGGTGGGGGGGNGCAAATGCTGCATTTTAACATCCAGCAGAAGCAGTTATTTTCCTGTTATTCCTTGTATATCTCCAAGAGTCTTGTCTCATTTCCTTTCCACAGCGACAGGAGAAAGAGAGAGAGAGAGAGAGAGAAGGCCCTTTACTGAACGGTGAATTTGAGCACGAATAAATCGCATGTCAACTAAAAACTACATCAGTTGATGAGAATATACACATAAGGAGAAATTTCACATCACAAAAATGCAGCATTTATTTTCTTCACTCTAAGGTCAAGTTTTTCCTTCTTTTGCCTGCAGCAAGAGAGGATCAGCCAATCAAAATCATCGTCATCATGTTTTATATTGATTCGNTCTTTTGCCTGCAGCAAGAGAGGATCAGCCAATCAAAATCATCGTCATCATGTTTTATATTGATTCGGCACGCTTCTAAGCACAATTTTACTGAAGACACAGCCTGTGCTTAATGACACACGGCATGTGGCGTAAAGGCCCGGTTCATCCACTGCACACAGTCCGTGTGCCTAAAGAGTGCACATGCAAGCACTCTGAGTGCCCAGCGTGTGCGCCTTTACACATGGACTGTGTAACTACAGCCCTTCATAAAACTACACTCAGACATTAACGTGACCTGAGACACACCGCCATACACTGTTCTGGATTGATAGGCTCCCTGAAATTTGTCCTCTGCCNTGTGACCTGAGACACACCGCCATACACTGTTCTGGATTGATAGGCTCCCTGAAATTTGTCCTCTGCCTCCTCAGATGTGGAGTTCACATCCCCAGGACGTGTTCAAATTGGCCCACCGACATCCTGAAATGTTGTCTGAAGCGTTCATCAGTCACATCAGTCTCACATCTATATACATCATATAAACAGTTGTCTTTGAATTATTATTATGCTTAAATTAATTTGTTGAAGGCTTCATGTTAAAGTCTGTTTATGATTATTAGAATATCAGAACTCACTGCTGTGTGAGAACACACACACACACACACACACACACACACACACACACACAGCCATGTGACCCATTCTATTCCACTTCTTTAAAAAGAAACACTAGAATTCCCTCATGACAATAAACCAAAAGCAGTAGAAATACTCAAATCCTTTGCTTAAGTAAAAGTACCATCCAATAATACCACAGTGGAAAAATACTACAAGTACAATTCCAACATTTATGTACAATTCCTACATTTATGTAAATTAAAAAAAATTATTACAGCTTTACTACTGCTACTACCTAAAAAGGGAGGGAAAGAAGGACAAAGAGAAGAAAGAAAAGAAAATAGAAGAAAAGAAAGTAGGAAGGAATGGAGCAAAGACAAACTATTAACAGTATTAGTAAAATTAGGAGCAGGTTATATTCTCAAGAAAGAAAGAAAGAAAGATTTTTTTTTTTTTATCAGTTTTTCTTATGTTAAATGTAAAATGTAACAGCCAAATGAGTGAAGTAAAAAAGTAAAATATTTCCATCTGAAACTTTAATAGAGGACAAGTCAGTACCTGAAATATGTACTTACAGTATTTGAGTAAAAATACTTAATTATCTTACACGCACTATGTAAGGCAAACAGGCTTTTTTATTTATTTATTTATTTTATTTTTTTATTTTTTATTTTTTTACATTTCAGCCACTTTTTGCTGAGTTAAAAACCAAAGTAAATATACTACCCGGATATTTACTACAATATGTGCAGCAACAAAACAGCAGATGATGTTACTTACGAGCTTCCAAAGATATGATCCCTCATCCATGTCGGCGGGGTCAGCATCTCGCCGAAAGCCCCCAAATACCGGACCAACAGAATCCACATTCAGCAGGACTACGGGATTTTCTCTCTCTCTCTCTCTCTCTCTCTCTCTCTCTCTCGGCGTGTCTGTGAGTCAGACTCCTCCTGTTCTTTACACAGTGACACAAGGAGAGAGGGCAGGACGGGAAAACGGAGAGGAAATTTATGAAGCGCTGTATAGGACAAAAATCACATTTCATTTACACACACACATGCTCGGAAGACCACGCATACAGTACTAAGAACCTCATACCGCACACACATATATGAAAGCGCGCATACACGCTAGTATAACCGCGTATAGACACTACTACACGTGCAGATTATACGTGAGAGCTCATCAATACTAGTGTGTGTGAGAGGTAGCATATCTGTCTGAGAGACGATAGATGTGTGAATGAGAGTTTGCAGCAATTCTCTAAATGCCCAGCAGGCGGCAGCACATTAAATAATACATTAGGCCCACACACCAAATGGCACAAATAAAAAATAAAATTAAATGTAACACTTCTGAGCTACCA
>VXCM01009303.1:19252-30115 GCA_014773175.1 Lucifuga dentata | reverse complement strand
ACACACACACACACACACACACACACACACACACACACACACACACACACACACAGAGTTTCCTCCCTCTGTACTTTCTATTATAACAAATGCTCTGTGTTACTGTTTGGTTGTGAAATCACAAAGGTTCTTGTTGAGGTTCCTGAAGTTTCTAAATAGGTCTTGAGAGATTTCAGAGGTTCTTGAGATTTCAGAGGTTCCTGAGGAGGTTCCTTTGGCTTTGATGAGGGTTCAGTGATTCTTCAGCAGTTCTTGAGTGGGTTCTTAAAAGAGGCCTCCTGGTTTATTGTGGAGTTGATATGAGTTTTTGACACATTTCGTTGGTGCTTCAGAAGGTTTTTAGCAGTCCTTAAAAAGGCATCTGCTGGGTTCTAAGTTTTAGCAGGGCATCTTGATGAGTTTTCGGGGCCATTAATAGGGTTGTGATAGTCCTGAAAGAGATATATTGGTTCCTCAGACACTGTCAAGGTTCTTATGGAATGGGTCCCACTTTGGTTTGCAAGCCTAATCTGGAATGGTTCAAAGCACTGTAACCAAACATAAATTGATTTGGAACCACAAAAGTTGTTTTTTCCATTTGAAATCAGAAAATCACAGGACCTGAAGTGGGAACTTCCGTTGCTGGAGCAATGGTTCCACTACAAATGAGTGGAAATGTGGGCTGCTTCGATAGATGGAACCTTGGTTCCACAGATACTGAACAGAACTGGTTTGGGAGCCAGAACTAGCAGTGGGATCCAGGGACTTCAGGGGTTCCAGGGTTACTGAGGTACCTGCCAAGTTTTATAAGTATCTGTAAGATTCCACAAGATTTTAAGGAGATCCCCAGAGATCCTGAAAATTATTGTTTAAGAGGGTTCAAATGATCCTTAAAATGGTTTCCAGGTTCTTGAGGCTTGCCTGTGTTCTTTGGGGAATCCAGAGGTTCTTTGTGGATTTGTGTGACCGCCGCCTTCGGCGGTCACACAGGAATATGCAATGCGAATTTCATTAGCGAATCATCGTGAATATTCACGTCCTCACAAATGGTTGGTGCTGGATGCATGATGACGTCGTGACTTCCTGTCCAACAACAACAACAACAACAACAACAACAACACAGCAGCTCAGAAATGAGAATAAAGCTGAATCACCTCTGACAGTGTCAACGCCACATTATTACATTTGTTATAGGACTGACCAGCATAACCAAATGCTCAACAAGCTCATGCGTCACTGGCTACCTAGCACGCAAGCTAGCAGTTAGCTGCATGAACTAACTGGTGATATGCCACAGCTAGCATGATCAGACTAATTCAGCAGAGCTTTGGACTTTCAGAAGTAAAGACTGACATTTTCCTTTATTTATGCCAGTTAGCTAACTACGATAAAGCTAGCTAGCTTGGTGGCTAACTGGACAATAAATTGACAAAGTCATTTCTGTCTCATAACTGACTGTAAACATGCTGCATCATTTTTTAGAAGTTTTAGCTCAGAGCAGATTGTTCAAAATCAGATATTGAGACAACAGCGAATATGCTAATATGCTAATATGATGCTTCCTCCATGTTGGACAACAGGTCCCTACGTTTCGTCAAAGGTCAGCAGCACCAACACGGCTTGTGATTAGGAAGCCACACAAATTCACGTGTCAAAGCTCAACAAAGCTGAACGCTACACAAAGGCGTCGTGCAAATTTTATGTTCTGCCACCGCAAATTAATTTTTCTATCACACAAATTTACTTCACCGCCAAGATGAATCCACTATCTGCAGCAATGACATTGAAACGAATTGATTCCATTTGAAAATGCCATGGAAAGTGCGAGTGTGACCGTAGCCTAAGAGGTTTCAGTATTCTTGAAGATTTTCCAGGAGATTTTAGGAAGATTCTTTGTAGTGTTTAAAAATGTTAGCATGGCTCCTGAACAGATTTTTAGTTCTTGAGGGGGATCCCAAGGTTATTAACGAGGGTTCAAGGGGGTTTACATGAGTTTTTAGAATGTTCTAAGGGTATCTTAGAGGGTTCCAGCGGTCCTTAAAAGATTCCTGGGGTTCCAGACATGTCTTTGATTGTTTGAGAATTTTTAAAGAGGTTTTTGAGAGTGCTGCAGGGGTTTCTGATTGGGGTCCTTCTAGGGATCCTTGAAAGAATTTTGGATCTGCTAGAAATCTGCTAGGGTTCTGGAGAGGGTTCCAGAGGTTTCTCATAAGGTTCTAGGGATTCACAGGAAGTTCTGACAGGTTCTTGATGTGGATTCAAGGGTACTTGGGGAAATAAAAAGGTTTCAGATCAGTTCATGAGTATGTTGGATCTGATTAAGGGGTTCAGTGGTTTTCTCAGGAGGTTCTAAGGTTCCTGAGAGAGATGAGGATTACATGGGATTGAGCAGACTGGACGTGTGAACCTGCTGACAGGTTTGTTTCTGTCAGAGCTCTGAGCAGACGTTTGCTGTGTTTACATCTTCCAAACAGAAAAACCCACAATTACTGTCCAGCAGCGTCTGTCACGCCCGTCTGCTGTCCATCTGTACGGAACGATCCTTAAAGGCTTTAGAAAAGAAAGCTACACGGTTCCTGAATATGAGGCATCGTGAGTAATAATGAGTCAGTGAAGGAGACGCTGAATGAAGCCAGTCACCAAACATTGGCGTGATCAACGGACCAGGCCGTCTTTATCACAAACTTCTTCTTTTTTCTTTGCAAACATATAAACTTCGTTTTGTTTTCACTTCCACTTGAACTGCTGCTGCTGCCGGCGAAACTTTAGAATTAGCTGCAAGATAAGAAACTAAACGTTGGAGCTGCATGTGTCGATCTTGTGTTTTTGGCTGTGGCACCGCCTACCTGCAGCCGCCCATCCAGCGTCCTCTGGATGGTGACACACTTGCTGGGATGGACGCCGTTGGTGGTGACGGCGGTGATGAGCGAGTCCAGCTCATCCCTTTTCTCCTTCAGCTTCTTCACCAGGCTCTCGATGGCCCTCTTGGCGAAGCCCTCGTTCTCGCTGCCCTGCCGGTGGCACATCAGACTGTGGACGATGCTAAGGCAGGCATCGGCACTGCTGGGGGCAGGACCTAGCACTGACATGGCACCCTGAGGGAGGGGCAGAGGAAGCAGAGGAGGAGGAGGAGGAGGAGTTAAGGTGAAAGACAGACGATTATAATAAAAGTAACTACAACAGAGAATAATAAAATTCATCTTTGGTACGTTGAATCAGATCAAACTAATTCAGCAGAGGTTTGGACTCTCAGAACTAAAGATGTTTTCCTTTATTTCTGCCATTTTAGAAAACAAACAACTGATGAACTGAATCAAATAATCAATAATTAAACTGATAATGTGGGAAGAGACATTAGCTTTGACCAGCTAGATGAAAAATCAACGAATGCCAAACTCATGAGGACACGTCATTTATCATGAATGAACAGACAGACAGGCCGAGACCTGGACGATTCTTCATGCTACACACACTTGACCTGAACATGCATCATATCAACATGAAAACGTCTGAACACGCATCACATCAACATGAAAACGTCTGAACACGCATCACATCAACATGAAAACTTCTGAACACGCATCACATCAACATGAAAACGTCTGAATACGCATCACATCAACATGAAAACGTCTGAACACGCATCACATCAACCTGAAAACTTCTGAACACGCATCACATCAACATGAAAACGTCTGAACATGCATCACATCAACATGAAAACTTCTGAACACACATCACATCAACATGAAAACATGTTTTGTTAAAGTTGGAAGCAGGAAAGCTGGACTTCCTGTGTGGTGTTAGCTGGTTTTGCTAACATAGCGTTCGCTGCTGCAGGCAGGTTTACACTGAGCGTGGATGTGGATGCCCCAGAAGGCATAAAAGCACGAGATCCTGAACGTCCTGAGCACCAGGACGCGCAGACGGTCCGTGGCGTTCCACCTCCACGTCCACGTTCAGCATGAACAGGATTAATGAGGTACAAACAGTAGGTGTGTCAGTATGAACCAATCAGAAGCCTCCACTCAGCTTTGAATAAACACTGAAATGCGTCAAGCTGCTGTTCCTCTAATGGCCACTAGATGACGCTCCATAGGAACTTTGCTAAAAGCAAAGAAGAAAAGTCAAAAATGTACAAAGTCAAAACATATTTTCCACATTTAACCTCAAAAAAATGTCTTCATTACATCAAAACTTTCCAGAACATCCAGACTTTTCCAGCACTTTGTGACGTAACACAGTGTACGAAGTCCTGGTGAAAACTTTCACTGAATACGTGCAAAATCCATCTTTGCTCTGCTCCAACTTTGCGCTGCTGTTTAAAGGACCATATCAGTGATTTTCAATATTTATGCTCAATAAATACAACCTGCATATACATTAAATTACTGACAACCATTTTCCAAAATAAAAAAAAACGTATTTTAGTTTTCCTGTTATTTTTTCAAATCCTCTAATCTTTCTAAATCAACCGTTCAGGTGATACAAACACCTGGAAATCCAGTGTTTCACCTGTTAACAGGTACAGCTCAATCTGGAAGGAGCAGCTGCTTTTATTTTCTCTGTAAAGTCATCTTCTCCTGGGACTACTTTTCCTGGCGGAGGCACGTTGTCTTCCGTGCAGCTCCGTGTTGGATCGGTTAAATTAAGTTACTTTGACAAAATTAATAATAATAACGGTGTTTTGCTCTTAGATTATTTATCTCAGCACGTTTCACGTCTCTGAAGCTGATTTTTATGTCGTACTGAATGAACTAGTCTGGAAGGTAGGAACAACAATTCTAGTATTTACTGCTCCAGCAGCATGTGTTCATTGGGCTCAAACACGCGAAACCACTGACATGCTCCTTTAACATGCAGCTTTGGATAAATTTGGACAAAATAAATTAATCGTATGATAAAAATATTTTATTACCAGTTTTACGTTATTTACCAATAAAATATCTGCTGTTACTACGACGACTAAAATGTGACGTCATGATGAAGAGCTGAGATGNTTACCAATAAAATATCTGCTGTTACTACGACGACTAAAATGTGACGTCATGATGAAGAGCTGAGATGAAGGAGAGGTCAGATTTCAGCCTCTGCAATGAAATCATCATCATCATCAATGTCTTCAATATCTTCATCATCAGCATCATCTTTTTTTTTAACCTTTATCCAGTTCACTGAGCATCGAATGCTCTTTTGCAGGAACACCTTTCATCGTCGTCTTCATCATCATCTTCATCATAATCATCATCATCATCCTCTTTAATGTCTTCATCATCATCATCTTCAATGTCTTCAACACATCATCATCATCATCATCATCATCATCTTCATCTTCTCATAGGCCTGTTTTGTTTTTTCTGTTTGAATGGTTATGACCTTTCATACATTAAACGCAGTCATGTGACACAAAACATCTTCATCATATCATCATCATCATCATCATCTGAGCTTTTTCCACCGAGTGCTGCAACTACAGACAGACAGAGAGACAGACAGGAAGACAGACACAGAGAGACAGACAGACAGGCAGACAGGAAGACAGACAGGCAGGCAGAGCGAGAGAGACAGGAAGACAGACACAGACAGACAGACAGACAGACAGGAAGACAGACAGACAAGCAGACAGACAGTCAGACAGGCAGGAAGACAGACAGACAGACAGAAAAGCAGACAGACAGAGAAGATAGGCATGCACACAGACAGACAAGAAGACAGACAGGCAAACAAGTAGAGAGAAGGTAGAAAGGCAGACAGGTCGGTAGGTAGACAGACAGACAGACAGACAGACAGGTAGACAGACAGGAAGGCAGTCAGACAGATGGACAGAAAAGCAGACAGACATGCAGACAGGAAAGAAGACAGAGTCAGACAGACAGGCATGCAGACAGACAGGAAAGCAGACAGAAACAGACTCACAGACAGGCATACAGCAGACAGAGACAGACAGACAGACAGGCATGCAGACAGAGACAGACAGACAGGCATGCAGACAGACAGGTCTGTAGCATCATCATTGGTCTAATGTAAGACGGAGCAAAGAGAAAAACACAGATTCACTCACCAGCAGTCTGTCTGAATGCCGAGTGTGTCAGAGAGACAGGTCTGTCCCTGTCTGTCTGCTGCCTGTCTGTCTGCTGAGCCAGACTGTCTCTGTCTTTCTGCTGCCTGACTGTCTGCTGAGCCAGACTGTCCCTGTCTGCCTGCCTGTCTGTCTGCAGACAGTCTCTGACATGAGAAGGTGTCAAGCTGACACGCAGACATAAAAACAGGAAGTTTCTGATTTCTGTTATTTACCAAAATAAAACAAGGTTCACAAACAGATGAAAGTGGAATAACTGTTAATACTCAGTTATACAGTAATACTGTAGTACTGCTATCGTACTGTATTATTTTACATTACACAGTAATTCTGTAGTAGTGCTTCTTCTTCTTCTTCTTTTCCTTTCGGCTTTCCCTTCAGGGGTCACCACAGCGAACCATCTGCCTCCATCTAACCCTATCCTCTGCCTCCTCTTCTCTCACACCAACTAACTTCATGTCCTCTTTCACTACATCCATAAATCTCCTCTTTGGTCTTCCTCTAGGCCTCCTGCCTGGCAGTTCCAACCTCAGCATCCTTCTACCGATATGTTCACTATCCCTCCTCTGTACATGTCCAAACCATCTCAGTCTGGCCTCTCTGACTTTATCTCCAAAACATCTAACATGCGCTGTCCCTCTGATGTACTCGTTCCTGATCCTATCCATCCTCGTCACTCCCAAAGAGAACCTCAGCATTTTAGTCTCTGCTACCTCTAGCTCTGCCTCCTGTCTTTTCCTCAGTGCCACTGTCTCTAAGCCATACAACATCGCTGGTCTCACCACCGTTTTGTACACCTTTCCTTTCATTCTTGCCGAGACTCTTTTGTCACACATCACACCTGACACTTTTCTCCACCCATTCCAACCTGCTTGCACACGTTTCTTCACCTCTTTTCCACACTCTCCATTGCTCTGGACTGTGGACCCTAAGTACTTAAAATCCTCCACCTTCTTTATCTCTATTCCCTGTAACCTCACCATTCCACTTGAGTCCCTCTCATTCACAGCCATGTATTCTGTCTTGCTGCGGCTAACCTTCATTCCTCTCCTTTCCAGGGCATATCTCCACCTCTCTAGGTTTTCCTCCACCTGCTCCCTGCTCTCACTACAGATCACAATGTCATCTGCAAACATCATAGTCCAAGGGGATTCTTGTCTAACCTCATCTGTCAGCCTGTCCATCACTACAGCAAACAAGAAGGGGCTCAGAGCTGATCCTTGGTGTAGTCCCACTACACCAAGGATCAGCTGTAATACTGTAGTACTGCTGTTGTACTGAATTATTTTATATTACGCAGTGATATTGTAGTACTGCTATTGTACTGTATTATTTTATATTGTATAGATTACCCGTATGTATGTAATACTAAAGAGTCACGACTGCTACAGGAAGTAGAGCTGGAACGTTCCGTGAGACTTTAACCACGAGAAATACCACGGTGTTATGACCTGCAAAAGACGTAAGTGCTCTGGACAGGAAGTAGATAACAGCACCCATTGGGGGAGGGGCTAGGTTATTTAGGATTTTGTACACAAACACTTGAAAACAATCTAATTCTAAAAACTGAAATGATTTTCTCCAACATCCTATAATGATGCTGAAATGACTTAAGGTTTGTTTGTGCTTTAATAACATATTTAATAGCATAACGTCCATACGATAAAGTTGTATCATTCAATATGACTATTTTATATTTTAATGTTTATGTTTGTTGTTAATTAAAATATGCTTTACTAAACTTTTTAATAACCAATTTGAGAGTAAATATTGATTTACAGTATTATTATGTTTCTTTACTCTAAACTATCAGTACTGTTGTGGTTACTTTAATAATTTTTATAATAATTTTATTGCAGTTAGATGATGTCTGTATTTACTGTCTATGACATTTGTGGTGCATTTTAATTTGTACAAAAACAAATGAAATCTGAAGTAGACACGTAAGAAAATAAAAGAGATAATCTTTATGTCAGAAAATAAAAGATAAAAATAATATTTTCTTATTCTTATTTGTAATATTTTTAAACTTTTATTGTGAAGTCCATGACCGGAAGAAAAAGTCACTCTGGTTTTAACTTGACAGCCTGAAACTTTGTTTGTGCTCGTGACTGAGGGCGGAGCCAATCAGCGCCCTGCACTGTCTGTGTGTGTGTGTGTGTGTGTGTGTGTGTGTGTGTGCGTGGTTACCCTGGTTACCAATTGACTGGCAGGTCATCAGACAGGCTGACCTTGCGCCTCCTTGTGGTGAAGAAAACAGCAGTGATGTCATGTTTTTATTTTTTTTTAAAAAAACAACAAAATAAATAAAACACCAAAAACACAAACATTGAATCTGAAAAGAAAAGAATAACAGAAAGTTTTAATTATGATGCAGTTTGTTTTTTTAGTCATTTTATAAAATGAAAACTTTGTACTTTACTGCATTTAATATGATTAAAGTTATTTTGATCAAAATAACTTTAATATGATTAAATTACTTTGATCACGTTGCTCACAAATACTTTTATTTTGCCTGAAGGACAAATTACAGAGTGAAAGAAACTGAATAAAACCACAGAGACATGAATGCATAACTATTACTATAAACGAGATTATTATAAATGAGATTATTATAAACAAGATTATTATAAACGAGATTATCATATAACAGATTATTATTTATAAACATGAACATCAAATCAATATAAATGTTGTAAAACGTGCTCAGAGTGAATCCAAAGTTTTTCTGAAAAAAATTCTGTTTTAACAGAGAGTTTCCGTAAATATTTTAAAGTGGAATATTTTAAGGTGGAATAGAAAGAGTTTCAATAAATATTTTAAGGTGGAAAAGAAAGAGTTTCAGTAAATAGCCTCATCCATGTTGTCGTCACTTTCTGCTCCAAAGTCTTCGCCGTTATCAAAGTAGGACATGATGTAATCCGTCTCCTGCAACCAGAAACATCATTGATTATCATTAAATGTTAAAAACATCAAAACTATTGGCAATAATCTGTCAATATTTTCATAAATTATCATTAAAATCTGTCAGACGTTTTGTGTTTTTACTCTTTTTTTTATTTCTTTCTTTTATTTTTTTCACTAAAACTTGAATTCAAATAAACTGCTGTGATGGAATGAGCTTTACCTGTCTCTCTCTCTCTCTCTGCCTGTCTGTCTCTCTCGTCTCTCTCTCTCTCTCTGCCTGCCTGTCTCTCTCTCTCTCTGCCTGTCTGTATCTCTCNTCTCTCTCTCTCTCTCTCTCTGCCTGCCTCCCTGTCTCTCTCTCTGCCTGTCTGACTCTCTCTCTGCCTGCCTGTCTGTCTCTCTCTCTGCCTGTCTGTCTCTCTGCCTGCCTGCCTGTCTCTCTCTCTGCCTGCCTGTCTGTCTCTCTCTCTCTCTCTGCCTGCCTGTCTCTCTCTCTCTCTCTGCCTGCCTGTCTGTCTCTCTCTGCCTGTCTGTCTGTCCTGAAGGAGGCGCGACAGCAAATGTAAAGTTTTGTCGTGAGGAAAATCTTCCTGCACGCTTCAAACCAAAATCTCACAAGACAAGTGAGGAATCATGTGACAATTTTATTCTGTTAAAAGCTGAACATGTAACACGTAACAAACACGCCTTCTCACCTCCTCAAACTCTTCCTCGTCATACTCCTCCTCTCCATCAGCCTCCTCTTCCTCTTGCTTCTTTTTCTCCTCTCCCTCCTCTTCCTCTGAGCTCTCCTGCTCCTCTTTCTTCTCCAGATTCTGAGAAAACAGAGAGAGACAGGCAGAGAGAGAGAGAGAGAGAGAGAGAGAGCGACAGGCAGAGACAGGCAGAGAGAGAGANGAGAGGCAGAGACAGGCAGAGAGAGAGAGAGAGAGACAGGCAGAGACAGGCAGAGAGCGAGACAGGCAGAGACAGAGACAGAGACAGGCAGAGAGAGGCAGAGAGAGAGACAGACAGACAGAGACAGGCAGAGAGAGAGACAGAGAGACAGAGAGAGAGACAGGCAGAGAGAGAGAGAGAGAGAGAGAGAGAGAGACAGGACCTCACAAAGGTGTAATTGATAAAGCCATTTCAGGTAAAGATAAATATCATCGTTCATAAATGTCTGTTAGCATCTTTCAACATTGCTGCTTTATTTCCTTATTTACATGACAGGAAGTGATTCGTGAAACACTACAAACAGGAAGTCATTCATGAAACACAACAGGAAGTGATTCATGAAACACTACAAACAGGAAGTGATTCATGAAACACACTGCAAACAGGAAGTGATTCATGAAACACTACAAACAGGAAGTGATTCATCAAACACTACAAACAAGAGTGATTCATGAAACACACTGCAAACAGGAAGTGATTCATGAAACACTGCAAACAGGAAGTGATTCATGAAACATACTGAAAACAGGAAGTGATTCATGAAACACTGCAAACAGGAAGTGATTTGTGAAACACTGCAAACAGGAAGTGTTTCACGAATCACTACAAACAGGAGTGATTCATGAAACACTACAAACAGGAAGTGATTCATGAAACACACTACAAACAGGAAGTGATTCATGAAACACACTGCAAACAGGAAGTGATTCATGAAACACACTGACACTAAAATAAAGACGAGTTAAATTTCATCAGATGATGTTTAAACTGTACTTACCTCACGTTACTGATCAATAACTTTGATAGATAAAAACACTCAGCTGATCAGTTATTTAACATGTTGGTTTCTCTGTAACAGCAGATGAAGCATCATGAACATGCTGATCTGCGTGTTTACCTGAGCTCACCTGACACCGTGATGTAACAGACATGCTGATTAACCTGACCACGCCCCCCCCCCC
>VXCM01009303.1:13965-17937 GCA_014773175.1 Lucifuga dentata | reverse complement strand
TCCTCCTCCTCCTCCTCCTCCTCCGTCTCCTTCTCCTCCTCCTTTTCCTCCTCTTCCTCCTCTCTGCTCGTGTTTCTGAGCAGGATGAACTTTGTCTGAACTGCCACCTGCCACCAGAAACACACACAAACATCAACACATCCCATGTGTGTAGGTGTACCGTGTGTGTGTGTGTGTATGTGTGTGTGTGTGTATAGGCGTACCTTGTTGTGTGTGTATCGGTGTACCTTGTTGTGTGTATCGGTGTACCGTGTGTGTGTGTGTGTGTGTGTATAGGTGTACCTTGTTGTGTGTGTATCGGTGTACCGTGTGTATGTGTGTGTGTGTGTATAGATACACTGTGTGTGTGTGTGTGTGTGTGTATAGGTGTACCTTGTGTGTGTGTGTGTGTGTGTGTGTGTGTGCTCACGGTGTGTATGAGGGTTCCTGACTCTCAGCTCTTTAGGAATCGTCTTCCAGTCTGAAACATCAGCAGCATAACGATGTTTTAATTCAGGCAGAAACTTTAGTTGTCTTTCACTGCACAGTTGAATCCCGTCCTTCACGGTAACGCCCTCTGACCTCACACTGACGCCACACATATGCCGTACTTACGCACCTCTGGTTTGTTCTGAATTCTGTAACATGTCTTGATGTATGAATAATTTGTCCTGACACCTCTGATGAAAACTATTTAACTCTGTTTTAAATAAAATCCGACTCTGTTTGGCCCTCGACTTGGACACAAGTTTTAGTTTTGGTGCCTCTGTGTTTGAGACTGATGCTCCTGCTGCAGCGGCTCCCCTCGCCACTCAGCTAGCTTTAGCTTTAGCACGAATACGAGCCGACGCCAACCAAATTTGCTGACATGCCAGAAATCCAAATCCCACAGTAAAACTCTCACTGGGACCTCGCTTTCATCTTACGCGAGAGGAATTCAGTCTGACTCTCAAACGAGTCGGGTCTGACCAAATCGAGGTAAAATCAGTCCAAAAACATCCAGCGTCTGCGAGGCTTTACAGATGCTGGTAGAAAGCTGGATATAATGGAGATGATGAATGTCTCACCTGGTTTCCAGTCCATCAAGGTGTCTGCTGCTTCACCGCTGTGGTATTTATCAGAGTAACGCTCCACATCTGCACACAGACACAGTGACATCATCAGTGATGTAATGAACTTTAACATAAATGCAGCAGTGACATCATCAGTGATGTAATGATGTAATGCAGCAGTGACATCATCAGTGATGTAATGATGTAATGCAGCAGTGACATCATCAGTGATGTAATGATGTAACACAGCAGTGACATCATCAGTGATGTAATGAGCTTTAACATAAATGCAGCAGTGACATCATCAGTGATGTAATGAGCTCATTATAAAGTTTTCTAAATTCCTGCTTGTACAAAGTCCTGATATTCCCACAAAGGATTTAGAAATTCTCCAAAAATCAGGATCAGAATTCTTTAATCGCCAAGTACAAGTGCACAAGGAATTTCTTGGGGCATGCCATCAGAAAACAAATGATAATATATGCGTATAACCGTATGTACAGGTAAAAACTACAAGATGTACAGAACAAAATACAAGCATAAAGTAAATGTACAAACAGACAAACAATATAGCACTAACAGTGAATACATGAGTAAAAATAATGTAACACGTAGAGAACATGGCACCAGCTATATGTAAACACAACCAGTAAAAATTATTAGTAAAATAAACAAACAAATAAATAAAGTGTAGGTGAGAAATAACTAAGCGAAGGATGGCTAGTGAAACAGGGAAGGATAGGCGTGGTTTAAACATGCAGTGTCGCCTTGGGATGTCGGCAAGAACACCAGTAGTCTCGAATGCAGTCAACAGTCTTTAATGGAGATAGTGAACTTCACAGGATAAGGCACAGTCTACATGGGTGCCAGCGTATGTGTGGTCTACAAGAGAAAATAAATAATATACATCAGCGTGTAAATTACACTAGTATATTTCCAGATACAAATACAGGCAAATAAATTCCTCCAAACACGGCTACCATCCATATAGGCTGAAAGGAACAGCAACACCACCACCTAGTGGTGCAATAGCGGAACATGGCATAAATGAAATACAATTAAATGCCATCTTCAATACAATTATTCATCCACTCATTAACAATATACAAACACGTTACAACTCATACACACCAATTACTGGTAAAACAAAGTGTAAAAGGTCATTAAAGGATGATTACCATGGTAAAAAGGCAGATGCTATGAACAGGTATAAACAGGTGTATATAAAGAAGAAAGGGTCATTTACAATTCGTCAGCGACACACACAACTACACACACTCTCAGTACAGGTCCAGAACAGGTTGCCAAATAACTAAAGGTGTGAGATAATGCAGCCCTTTATCGCCGTCTTCTCCGTCTCTGTTTAGCATCCACAGACTAATTAAGCTCCGTTAGCACGTGCTGCACATGCGGCGCATCATTTTCACAGCGCATGCCCAGAAGGCGGAAGTAATGCTGTACCGGTCTTCTCAACAATGACATTTATGTGAACAGTAATAGTGAACGTGGTGATGATGACACAATTTGATGAGTTGTAAGGGTTTATAAGAGTTTATAAGGGTTTATAAGAGTTTGAAAGTTTATAAGGGTTTATAAGAGTTTATAAGGGTTTATGAGAGTTTATAAAGGTTTATAAGGGTTTATGAGAATTTATAAGGGTTTATAAGAGTTTATAAGGGTTTATGAGAGTTTATAAAGGTTTATAAGGGTTTATGAGAATTTATAAGGGTTCATAAGGGTTTATGAGAGTTTATAAGGGTTTATAAGAGTTTATGAGAGTTTATAAGGGTTTATAAGGGTTATGGCCTGGGGGGGGAGAAGCTGTATAAGTGGTGAGTAGTCTTTGTTTTCAGAGCTCTAACCTCTGATTCCTCAGACGCTGAAAGAGGGATCGGCCATGATCTTCCTCGCTCTCTTTTTTTCTCTGAGACGTGCTCCATAGTAATTCTTCAGGGACGATGCTTAAATGTTGTGATGAGTCCAAACTTGAGTTAAAGTCTCTTAAAAATAGACGTTGAGTGTGCGATCATATATTGTATGAATACTGTTGCTAAGCGCCAGTTCAGCAAAGAAAACAAACAATCAAAAAAGTAGAGACAACAAAACACTGTGGCTGCCTCTCTGGGCGCCATCATGGACACTATCAGCCAATCAGAATGAGCGTCTGTCACCATGGGGATTTAATGCAGATTAAACATTTTAAACGTAATAATGTAGATGATTTTGCAGTCAAATTTGGTGCTTCAGACATCTTGATTGGACACACACACACACACACACACACAATTTAGCCAATCAGGTGTGTGGGAAGCAGGTACAGATGGAAACATGGAGTCTGACCTCTGTGAGGAGCAGCAGGCTGGATGAAGAACGGAAGACTCCTCATCGCTCCTCTGAATTCCTGTTTCAGAGCCAACATGTATTCCACCTCCTCACCCACCGCCAGGGGGAGGGGCTTCTGCTCCATGGGCTGAGAGAGAGAGAGAGAGAGAGAGAGAGAGAGAGAGAGAGAGAGGAACATCATATTCCAACACCATAAAGTCATTTACAGCCACACATCATCACTTGCCTCTCTGATCTATCAGAGAGGACGACAGCCTAACAAGCGTTCTGATTGGTTGTACCTGCTGAGCTCGCTCATGTGACAGTAAGTCAACGTAATATGGAGACAATATGGTGACATAAAGTAAATACATGTCTCTCTCTCTCTTACAGGAAACAGAGGGGTTGGTTGAAGGATGGATGGAGGTAAAGTGTCTCCTCTGTTAATGCCGACTGCCTCCATGCTGAAGCTCATCATCCTGCGGCCCCGCCCACGGCCCCGCCCTGCCATAACCCTCAGACCAGCACAGCTTAGAGAAGTCCTCTGATTGGATGAGTCCTGGAACTGGAAGAGACACACCAACAGTGAATTACTGGTTGGTCTTAAAGCAGCAATCTG
>VXCM01009303.1:3965-8965 GCA_014773175.1 Lucifuga dentata | reverse complement strand
GTGTTTATGTGTGTTTCTCTCTCTCTCTCTCTCTCTCTCTCTCTCTCTCTCTCTCTCCCTCTCTCTCTCTGTGTGAAGGCAGAAGTTCCTCTGCCATCATCATCATCATCATCTTGGTAGATGAGGATGGCTGAGCTACAGTAACCTTAGCCACATTTAGCTTAGCACGTATGATCAGTCACACGGACAGGATGTAGAGAATATCTGCAGGCTTGGACAGGAAATGATGTTTGATGATACACAGCCTGATAGACGAAGGTCAACAGGTAACATCAACAGGTAACATCAACAGGTAACATAGTTCAGGACATCCAGAGGAACAAGCGTGAACTCTGTGCATGTGTAAATATGAACATCAACCTCTCCTGTCCCTTTGTTTGTTATTCTGTCTGTCTGTTTGTTTGTTTGTTTGTTTGTAGGCTAGGTCGTGGGAAGAACCCGTTGCATTTTGGTTTGGATTTTTTAATGATTCTGGAAGATGAGACATTTTGCATATTTATGTAAATTTTGAAACAAAACACAGTCTGAATAAATCAATCAGGCTGATTTATAACATGATAGATGATCAATAAGAAAAACATCTAAAGTTCAGTTTTAGCTTGTCCAGATAACCATAAATAATCATAATCATCTGTTACGGTTTTGATTGATCAGATGGACGTTCCAGCTAAATGTTTTACGTCTGATCAGTTTAAAGCTACAGAATCCTGCTCTTTCGTCCAATCACAGAGGCTTTACCTGAGCAGGAAAAACTCCTTATAAGGCTCACTACTTATCAATCACTGCGAGCATACATCCTCATTACCATCTGATCTGTTCACTTCTCAGCAGGTGTTACAGGTGAGTCGTGTTTTTGCCCGAACAGTGATGTAGCAGCAGATTTATATCTGACTTGGTTCCATGGTGGAACCTGCTCTGGTGTCTTTGTTTCTGTCAGGACATTTACGGTGCACACGCTGAACTTTTGATAAATGCTGCCTTCATGTACCGTGGGAAATACTGAGTTTGGTGTTATGACATAGCTTCAGACACAATGAGCTTGATGTTTCTCCTGGCCTTGCATCATCATAACCAGATCTTTGTATTTGCCCTCAGGTCATGTGACTCCTCATGGAGAATGGCCAGCCAGTGCTAACTTCCTGTGGGTAGCAGGCCTGAGTTAAGGGGACCATGGGAGATGGAGGACCCCTCCACACCGAGGGAAACGCCCTCCTCAAAGCCGTCTTCCAGGGCAAGCTGAGGCTGACTCGTCTGCTGCTAGAGGGCGGAGCTTACATCAACGAGGGCAACGAGCGTGGTGAGACTCCCATCTCAGCGGCGTGCTTAGCGAGCTATGACGACCCGCAAACTCGTCAGAGGATGGCGCGCTACCTGCTGGAGAAAGGTGCCGATCCAAACATCCCAGACAAAAGTGGGCGGACGGCGCTGATGCACGCCTGTGCCGAGCAGGCGGGAAAGGAGGTGGTCTCGCTCCTCCTGGAGAATGGAGCAGATCCGAGCCTGAAGGACTACTCCGGCTCCTCCGCCCTGGNCGCTCCTCCTGGAGAATGGAGCAGATCCGAGCCTGAAGGACTACTCCGGCTCCTCCGCCCTGGTCCACGCCATCAACAAGGGAGACCGAGACACTCTGCAGGTCTTGCTGGATGCTTGCAAAGCCAAAGGCAAAGAGGTGATCATCATCACTACCGACATGTCGCCATCAGGCACCAAGAAGACAAAGCAGTACCTCAACTCCCCCCCGTCCCCAGGCATTGTGGACAAGCTGTCCCCCACCTGCATGTCCCCCTCTGAGGTGGAGATCGGCACCTCCAGTTCCCCAGCAGCAGACAAGGACAAAGAAGGAATTTTTAGCTTCGCACTCACCTCGGCTTTGCCGCTACCTTCTTCACGACCTTCAGGAGAGAAGAGACCGCCCCCCCGTAAGCTTCTGAAGAGGCTGAACTCGGAGCCCTGGGGTCTGGTGGCGCCCTCGGTGCTGGTTCCTCAGGAGAGGGTGGACAGAGGTCTGGAAGAGGAGAGCGGCTGCAATTTCAGCAGGACAATCACTGAGATGAACGGTCTGTCCATCTCAGAACCAGCGAGACCTCTGTTGTCACGGCGACACAGCATTGAGACCCATGACCCCTGTTCCCCCAAAGTCATTGACCGGTCCTGTTCTGAGGACTGTGCAGCTTTGTGGGCTGACAAAGTTCAGCAGCACCAGATCCTGTGCCGCAGGAACACCGCACCGGAGTCCCAGGAGAACACTGGAGGACCCGCAGCGGTCCGAGCCCTCGCTCATCCCAAACTGACCCGCATGGAGCACTGTGATTCAGATGCCCACCTCTGTCCCGAGTCCATTCCAGGATCTCCAGACTCGGGTCACATGTCAGTGGAGCGGCAGAGGTACAATGCGTCTCCTCTGTCCCTGTTCACCAGCTTATCCAGGGAGTCCTTGGAGAATATCCCCAACTCACCCATCGTCATGCGGAGGCGGCCCCCAGGTCTCCTGGAGCGCCGGGGCTCCGGAACCCTCCTCCTGGATCACATCTCTCAAACTAGGCCTGGCTTCCTGCCTCCACTCAACATCAATCCCCAGAGGCCCATCCCAGACATCAAGGCCAACGGTAAACCCACGTCCCCCGTCCACTCCAGTCATAAGATCCTGGTCCCCGTGGCCCCGGCTTCACCCAAACGGGGCCCAGACTTCAAGATGAAGAAGAAGCTGATGAGAAGGCACTCCATGCAGACGGAGCAGATGAAGCAGCTTTCCACCTTCCAGGAGATCCTGGCTGAGAAGGTCGTCGAGTCCATCGGGGATTGATGAAGGGAAGCGTCGGAACGCAGCGTGCCGGGGNGGGGGGGGGGGGGGGCGGAGCCTGACGAGCTTTGTTCTTTTAGGATATTTTGTACCAACAAGCTTTCCTTTAAAGCGAGCTGATGCTTAAACTCACCTTTTGTGATTTAAGATGTGCTGTGTTACACGTCTGACACACGTCTTTATGAAGATTACTGGATGAACCAAAGACGAAGAGCGACACAGACTCACAGCTCCTCTATAAGCAGCACTTTTTTCTTTTTTTTCTTGATGCTGATTTTAACTCAGTTATGTAAACTGATGATAATATACATAAGATAATAGATTATATAAATTATTATTATTATTATTATATACATAAGATAATAGATTATATAAATTATTATTATTATTATATACATAAGATCTGCTTTACTGTAAAGGAATATCAGCAGTTTTGTTTCTTATGCTGTCTGGGCAAAATTTTACCAGGTCGAAGGTCAGTTTAAGCTTAGAATGACTCTGCTTTATTATTGGGGCGGGACATGAGAGCCATGAGACTCAATGCTGCATCTGTTAGGGTAAAACAAAAAACCTGGAAATAATTAAAGATTAATAATAAAATAAATAAAAATCAGACGTAAACTCTGGATAATACAAAAAACCTGAAGTAGCAGAGAAACACCAGAGGAAGTGTGAACATGTGTGACTTTAGGTTTAAAGTCAATCCTGTTGGTGCAGCCCCTCCCCCTCCTCCTCCTCCTCCTACTCCTCCTCCTCTTCCTCCTCCTCCTGCTCCTCCTCTTGCGGCGATGAAAGTTTACAGCCCCTCCCTCTTCTTCCTCTGAATCATCACATCATCTGTAGTGTTCAGAAGCATAAAGACAGAATAATTATTCGATGTTTACAGATGCACACTTTGCACCAGTCGTGTCTTTCCTGTCATAGTGAAAATTCTATTTTTGCTGTGATTGTGAGAAACGCTGCAGCTTCCAGATGAAAGGATTCTTCCTGTTTTATTCGGTTATCATGGTTCTTATATGACTGTCATGTTTGACCACAGAATGTGTCAGCGTGTCAAAAACCACACACGTGCTGTATGTACTGTAATTATTTACATACTAATCAACCTAATAGTTGGTATTTGAGTGTAAATACTCCATTTGTTCCTCAAAATAAATGGTTTGATCTGGGCAGTTTTGCTGTAATTTATATCTGACTGTGTAGAAAAGCTGATTAACAGACATCACCACAGGGGGGCGCTGCAGAGGGACAGAGAGAGAGAGAGACAGACAGACAGACAGAGAGAGAGACAGACCAAGAGAGAGACAGAGAGAGAGAGAGAGAGAGAGAGAGAGAGAGAGAGACAGACAGAGAGAGAGAGAGAGACAGACAGAGAGACAGACAGAGAGGCAAGAAGGGCTTTTTACGCCATCAAAAGAAACGTCAAGTTGGACATCCCGACTCAAATCTGGCTTAAAATATTGGACTCTGTTATAGAACCTATTTCCCTTTATGGATGCGAGGTCTGGGGTCCACTCGCAAACCAAGATTTTACAAAATGGGACAAACATCAAATTGAGACTCTGCATGCAGAATTTTGCAAATCAATTCTCCGTGTCCAACGGAAAACACCAAACAATGCATGCAGAGCAGAATTAGGACGATACCCCCTCATCATCAAAATTCAAAAAAGAGCACTGAAATTCTACAATCACCTAAAAGAAAGCAACCCTGACACACTCCATAACAAAGCCCTCACCTACAGAGAGACTGTAGAGACATGTCCCCTCAGCCAGCAGATCCGGGGACTCTGTTCACAAGCAGAACCCCCAGACAGAAACCACATCCAACTAAACCAAATTATAAGACAACAAAAAGAAAACTACCTGACAGGAAGGAATCCACCAAAAACCAGAGCAGCCTGGAATGCTGTTTGGCCTTAAACAGAGAATACAGAGTGGCAGAATACCTGACCACTGTGACGAACCCAAACATAAGGAAATGTCTGACTAAGTACAGACTCAGCGAGCACAGCCTCGCCATCGAGAGAGGCCGCCACAGACAGACCTGGCTTCCTAAAGAGGACAGACTGTGCAGCCACTGCACGCAACACGAGGTGGAAACCAAACTTCCTGTGATCTGTACCAAGACATCAGAGACATGTACTACCCACAGATTACACACACCCAAAAAGAGTTTAAAACATGACCAGCAGCAAAAA
>VXCM01009302.1:0-19235 GCA_014773175.1 Lucifuga dentata | reverse complement strand
AAAAAACCTGAATACACGTTTTGTTGGTGATGATGGATTACCTATCCCAAGAACGTTTACAGTATCAACAAGTTGATTTTAATAATTAGTTAATTATTTAATTTAACCTGAATATACATATATTGTTCATGATGATGGGCTGTAGCAGCATGCAGATTTTAATAGCATACTGAATGAACTGAAACCTGGAAGGTAGGAAAAACATTTTTCACATAATAATTCATAATTCACCGTTCCAGTAGTATGCTTTGGGAAATGATTGTCAGTGGCTCAAACATGCAAAATGGGTGGTATGGTCCTTTAAATGACTGCCTTAGCATTCATAATTGAATAGATTAAAGGTTTATGAATAGAATAGATTATGTTACCTGAAACTGGAATCCCTGATAATGAGTCTGTCTTCTTGTCTCTTCCTTGTGCTTGGGGCTTTAAACTCTCAACGGTGTAGACAAACATTCTCTTTTTCTTAGTAAAGGTTTGGACTGATGGTCTGAGTTTCTGACCAGAACCAGTCTTACTTGTCACCTTTTCCGTTGCAGAATTGGTTTCTTGCCATTTATTAGCATTGTTCTCATGGCAGATTTCAGATAAACTCAGCGGTGACCACTGGCTGATATCAGCATCTCCAGCTTTCACAGGACTTCTCAGGTTCTGATCTTCTGTTTCCTGTTCGCTGGTCGTGACGTCGCTGGCTGGCGTTTTGTCCATAGTGTCACAGCTGTATTCTTTTTTTGAAAAGTTTTGCTTCCTTTTCATTCTGTCAGTTTTCACTCTTCTCAGCGCTGAGCTGCTGTTGCTCAAGAACACGGAAAGAACATTTTCTGCTCCATCATGAACACTTGCTGCTGTGCTGCGAGTTTCTCCATCCTCAGTCGCATCCGGTAAAGTTTGCCTCCAGACGCTGCCGGTCTGCTTTGGTGAATTCTGTGGAGATCCGTGGGAGAGTCGACTCTGACCAGTCTCAGCGGATCCAACTCCTGTTCAGTTCAGACCAACAAATCAATGTTTTTCATTATTCACTTTACAAGTATCATAAACCAGTATAAACACTGGTTTTTAAGTGTCTGTTAAAAACCACAGTAATTTGAGTCTTATTATTTCAAACTACTCCACAATCTCAAACTTTCTGTAAATATAAAAAGAACAGCAGCGTACCTTGGTGATCTGTGGGCATGTCACTGTTTTTTGGTGACACAACTGCAACAGCAGGTACATTTGAAAGTGAAGGAAAAAGTTTCCGTACAAACTGAGAAAGATAAGAAAGAAAACAAAGTGAGTTGCAGATACAGTTTGAAGAGCTAAAACAATTAGTTTTTAGTTTAGTTTATTTATTTACACATACATAAAAATGAAAAATACAAAACTACAAAAGCAAAAAAGGGAATGTGATGGAAAAAATGCAAAAAAAAAACAAAAAACAAAAAAAAAAACACTCAAGGGGCTAACAAGCACGTCACTATTTAATTTACAGAGCAATTACGAAAAGAAAATAAGAAAAAAGAAAAATAACTGATAAAATAAAATAATTTAAAAAACACTTGAAGTCTTTTAGAACAACTCTGGCAAAATATCAGACTCAGAAGGCAATATACATGAAAAAAAGAAATTAGAGTAAAAATCCNAACTCTGGCAAAATATCAGACTCAGAAGGCAATATACATGAAAAAAAGAAATTAGAGTAAAAATCCAAAAGGATAATATTGTTGAAAAAGAAATAATCCCTTTACAGCTTCTGGAACTGTAGAGGAGCCAGATTAATGAGATTATAGGGCAGAATATTCCATAAAACTGAACCTCTGTATATAACCAAATTATAGCTGAGCTGTTGGACAAACAGGAGGCTTTAGTTTACATTGAGTACGAGTAGAATAATTATGGACCTGATAATTAAAGGAATAGAGAAATGTAATCATTATCCTCATGGGATATTAGGTACTTCAGTTGTGGTTAAAATCTATAGAATAAGCTGACTGAAAAAAACAGAAACACTTCCAAAACAAAAAAATGCCCCTGAAAAATGTGAAAAATGCATGCTTCCCCCCCCTTTTTGACAAGTATTTCACTGCAGCAAGTCAATCATACAAAGCGTGAAATAATTCTAACATTTTCAACGCCATACGACAAGCAAATTAGAATAAATAATCTAAAAATAAAGTATAGTACAGCCATAAAGTCTACATTCTGTAACACTGCTAATTATTAAATATGACTCATGGGTTTGTCAGCAAAGTACTTACAATTACATTTTTGTCAGCAGAAAGGCTCACCGGACAGGGACTCTCCTCAGTTTTAGCTAGAACAGTAAGAAAACAAACTATTCATTCAACAGACCAGCTACAATTTTCTAAAATTTTAATTGTGTCAAAGTAAATATTAAGGTAATAAAAAGGTATTTTCTCACACAAAATCATGGTGGAGGGGAGACATGGATGTGCTGGTGGAGTATTCAGGGAGCTGGTCCATGATATATCAGGATGAATCTCTGCACCGAGGCTTTCAGATATATGCTTGGCAAAACTGGGCTTTTTTCATTCAGGAAAAAAAAAAGAGTAACATTAGAGGGTAAAACTTTATAATATTCATATCCCACGTTTAGTGACTGAAATAATAGCATTCTGAAGGGAAAAATAAGATCGCCTCATCAAGAAAAGATGACACTTACTGGAGATTTTCTGGGGAAATCAAGAAGCTCTGTAAATTATAAAAGCAAAGAAATCCACCTGTGAAAACTGAATTCTAATTTCATATGTAATTAACTCTGACATATTTAATAAATACTGATGAACAATACTGAGGAAAATTTAGCTAACCCAAACTGTCTTCAGGCTGCATGCCTTGATATGATTTGTATTCTGACATCCTGAAAAGAACAGGACAGGAAGCAATAACTCCATATAGCTGATAACATGAGTAACAGCTGGCAAATCTACTCAAAAAGTGTTCCATAAACACTGGGTTCATTATGTACAGATTATGTTGCTGCTAAAGTCACAACAACACACAAACGAATGAATTAATTTCTCTTTCAAACAGCAAAGTCAAATAGTTTGTCGCACTGACCCGTCCTTTGATGTCCCAAACAAATATGGACTTGTATTTGTCCATGGAAGCGTTTCTTTTTCTGAAATAAATCACAGAGACCTCAATAAAGCTCTTCAGTACAGTCAGCGAGTTAGAGTTAATGTGATGTGCTGCTTCATAAATCAACAATAAACCTTCTGACAACTATTACCTTGGTCAGAAGTGGAGACCTGCTCGTCCTCAGGTTCAGGAGACACAGCTTTACTGCGTCTGAAAACCTTCGGGGTTGAAAACAGCTGACTGTACAAAGCACTTTTTTCCAACGGTGTTTTAAAGTTTCCATCTTGGTTGGAACTCAGCTCATGTTGCTCAGACGTATTTTCCTCCCTGCTGAATGCTTGAGATGTCAGAATGTCGAACCAGTCAGGGTCCAGTTCTCCCAGCTCTACAGTGGAAAATAAATATTTTACATACAAAATTATTATTAAACAACAATTCAGCAAGAAGTGCAGGATTCATGCAAACACAGTATATTGATAAAATTATCAAGGCAAAGGCAACTATATTAAGAAACATGAGAAATGTCAGATCGGTGTTGATTCTAGCCTATAAACCTATAATAATTTTAATACTGTAGTTAACAATTAAGCTTGAAGATTGATTTGTTGGTGGCTACTTCAATTAAACTCCTGTTGTTTTATACCTGATGTCTGCAAACACACAGATTTAACTATTATCTCACCTTCCCAGATTTGATCTTTGAATGTGTTGTGCATGCCTTCTGTGGTTGAATACATTCAGCGTGATTTCAGTAAAGCCAAAAGGCTGCTGTGAAACACACCTGCAGAGAAATAAAGTTTTCATCAAGATTAAGGCTGAAAAGCAGAAACTAATGTCACCTCACTGAGGCCATTATCCTCACATTAAAGGACTATACCATCCATTTTGCATGTTTGAGCCTAATATATTCAATTTTCATACATGTAACGTTACTGACAATCATTTCCCAAAGCATACTACTGGAACGGTGAATTAAAAATGTTTTTCCTACCTTCCAGACCTCCATTGGTTTCAGTTCATTCTGCTATTAAAATCAACTTGTTGATACTGTAAACGTTCTTGGGATAGGTAATCCATCATCACCAACAAGACGTGTATTCAGGTTTTTTTAGAAGTTATGTAATTTTAGTGTTTAAGCTCAATAAAAAGCGTGGAGTGAATGTATGCCTCCACCGGGGAATATAGTCCCAAAAGAAGACCTGCGTTTATGGAAAAATTTAAAGGACCGTGACTTCATAAGGCTGTGTAACTATTAGCAGGAGAAACATGGATTTTTAAGGTGGGTGTATCACTTGAATATTTGATTTTGAAAGATTAAGAGATTTAGCAAAATATCAGGAAAGCTGAAATACGGTTTTATCCTTTGGGAAATGATTGTCAGTAACGTTACATGTATGAAAATGGAATATATTAGGCTCAAACATGCAAAATGGTGGTATGGTCCTTTAAATACTAGCCTTCTGCTGATATAGTACACTTCCCAGACTAGCTTTTGCTGCTAATCAATACATTAGCTAACCTTAGCTAGCTAAACTGTTAATGGTTTAAGGAAGGCTGTCAAAAAAGCAAGTTTAGCTTCAGTTTTGCTGTCACCTGGATATCAAGTGTTTACGACACAAAATACGAGAAACTAACGTTACAGCGGCGATACTTGATGAATTTCACAGACGACTTAAGCTCACTTTATAATACAAAAAAAAAAACGGTCGGCAACATATGAACGGACTTTGAGAAAAGTTTCATTTACCATTGTAGCATGTGACAGTATAAACATTCTTAGCAAGATGAAATTTCTCACAAAGTGTAAATGACAAAACAGAAAGAAAATGTGATATAATAAAAATAATAATACAAATGTAGCGTAAAGAAGCAAGCCTGCTAGCTAAGTTTTAGCCCTGCTACAAAACAAACCTCGCGCGCACCGGAACGCCCTTCAAATTAAAAGCCCTGATCCCAGGAGCACTTCCTGCACAACTGCCTAGCAATCCCGCCTCCTTCCTGAAGATGAGCAGATTGAAGCACCAATCACGGTCGTAATACTATCCTCGACTTTGTAAGACGAAGCATTTTATTGGTCAAGCTTGTTTTGGGCGGTACGGAAACAGGAAGTGCTACCTGACGGGTAAATGAAAGTAGAACGTTTAATTAAACTCCATAGATAAATTTTTGTGATTGTTTTGAAATTTAAAAGACTAACAATAACATTATATTATTACTCTCTTCCTCGTCCTCCTCCTCCTCCTACTACTACTACTACTAGTAATAATAACAATAATAATAATAGTAAAAACAACAACTAATAATAATAATAATAATAATAATAATAATAATAACAATAATAATGACCACACTGAATCAAAAATTAAGAAATAGAGTTTTCTTTCTTTATTGTTACATAAGTGTACAGAACACCAAAGTACAGTACATAGCAAAGGCAGTAGTATTTACAAGGTGAAAGACTACACCAGCAGTTCTTCTGGAAGCTTTACAGATATGTAGCTATTTATTTCACTCTACATGTAACTCAAACTAAATTCATACAAATACATCTTATAAGACTGAGCAAAGCCCCCATTGCACTATATACAATTATTCAGATAAAATACTTCATTATTTGTTCATAAATATTACTGCTATGCTTTAAAGTACATAGAATTTGCAAGCTTGGCAGTTTTAACAGATGAAAAACACTTGCTCTCTATAAAACTAGGAAGCTTAAAGCATGTTTATCTTTTGAAATTGATATAAATAGTCTATTTGCTAAAAGCTGCACAGTTGAAAGGTACAGCAAGCTGTTTGAAGTAACAGATAAGCCACACAGCCGCATCTAGGTTTGGACGACATTTCAGTAGATCTGCAGCATGTCAAAGTAGCTTAATATGAACAACTTCTATATATCATTATGCATAATTCCATCTATGATGGTCACCATGTTCAAATCACAGACACACTGTGTACACACACACATTAAGACCCATACTTTAACCGCGTAATGAAGCCTCCCTTTTCAGTAATAAGAATTCCCATGTAAGCCAAAAGCTATTCATATTCAAATACATTCTTTCAGGATACAGTAAAAATCTTCTACTCTGTGAAGCATTGCACATTTTCCCTTGACAATTACAATGACATAACTGTAGTAAAATCTCTTAGCTTTGGTATGTCAAATGTGTGTTAAATGTGAAAGTTGTTGACCTCAGTAGCAAGTCGCTTTGTGACGATTCCTATTAGTGCAACTGTTGCAAAGACTCATGCCAGTTTGACAATAAAATGCTTCGTTTCTTTGCAGTAACAAAGTCTCTCATCTCTCTCTCTCAAAAAACAAAAATAAAAAAACAGTATTGCTGCACATCTGAAGATATGAACATATGACATTCTAATGTACTCTGAGGAAGAACAGAAAGAGGGATTTGGTTATTCCCATGTGAGGACTGTGCTTCTTAACCAGTAAGATGACAGCAGCATCGCTAGGCGTGGGACAGAGTACTTGCATGTTGTCATTAAAGAGTTGAGCCTGAAACTCTGGAATCTGGGAGGAAAGCTGTGATGGCCCTGTAGCCCTGGGCTCTTCGGATCATGTCCCGAATCTCTCCGTTAAGTTCCATTAACTTGTTAGAGATTTCTGTCAGGTCCTGCTTTGAGCCCACGAGAGCAAAAGTTCCTGTCTGACCCAGAGTTTGATGCCTGAAGTAGATGTTTAATAAGGTCTGGACCTCATCCTCTGAGTAGCTGCCGAAGATGTCGTTAGGCCACATTGTTCTATAATGAAAAAGTGGTTATTCATTTGCTTAGAGGCGACATTTGACCACAAAACATGTCCAGAAAATAAAGTTCTGCTTTTCTCACCTGCAGTCACGAATATAGCGGACGGCCGTGAGAAACTCGTTGTTCTTCAGAGCCTCCAGGATGGCCTGAACAGCAGCTTCTGAGGAGATGAGCGTGGAGCTCTCGTGGGCGCCATCATCATTCGTCACCGAGGCTGCTGCTGCTGCCCTCAGGCTCCTCTTCAACTCATTTAGCTCTTTGGACATATTTGTCAGCTGAAGATTGAAGAGGTTTAATAAAATTAACACGTGACACGGATTAGATTTAAGAATCACTGGTTCCAAAAACTCTCAAAGGAGACAAGAAAATCATGTACCTACCTCTGGAATAGAATTTATTGCGTGGACCTGTTCAATCAGCTTACAGTAGGACTGAAAAAGCAGTAGCAGCTGAAAATGGAGTTTGTAGAGTCGTTGACAGAGTTCCAGTTGCTGGAAGGTAAAGTCAAAGTGATCAGTATGAATAAATACAGTAAAAGGCCATTTCTCCAGGCTAGGTTTTTCTATTTAGTCTTTACTTTTTGAAGAATGTTCAGATTTCATGGTGAACAACACATTTACATTCTGCTACTGCATTTTACTATACAACTGTTTTTACGAAGCTCCCAATTCTGCTGCGACAACATGCAAAGCTTTAAAATAATTACTGTGATAAACTATGTTTTGTCTTTCATAAGCAGAATCAAGAGAAATAAGCCTGATAAAACTTACAGCCAGAGATTCCATTTGCTAAAGCAAGCATGTCACAGGACAGAAAGAGGTAAGGAGAACAGAGAATCAAAAGACGTACATGCATTCCTTATCATTTCCATGTAAAGTGGATGGAGAGTGTTAACATATTTTATTGACATGCGCAGAGGAAGAACGTGAGGGTTGATTTATGTAGAAATTAGAAGTGATTCATCCAGAAACCAAGTGAAAAAAGCCAAACAAAATAATAATTTGTCCTGTTCATTAGCACAAATGCACTCACTTTAGCGGGAGTCTTAACATCCATATTGTCACTTCTTGTTGAACTAAAAGTGAAAGTGCAAAGTTTTAATAGTATAAATGTTTTTGCTGTCTTTTACTTCCTTTAATAATGAAGTGAGTGTAATTGTTTGCAGCTACAATAAATACAACTTAAGAGAAGTTGCTCTCATGCAGGTTGAAAATGATCGGAATGAGATTCTCAGTGACGCGTGGCAACGCAAGAAATCAGAAACGTGACGTCAAAATAGTGCAGGAAGATTAGAGGAAAGACTCACAGAGCTACAGATTCACACAGAAACGTCAGGCAGGAATACAGAAGAAAAGTCCATTTCAATGGAATCTTTACAAGAACCAGATTCAACAGCTTTTTATCAAAATTATACAGTCTTCACAGCACTTTTTTTTTTTTAAATATTCTTTAACTGATATCTCAGGTCAAAATTAAAGGACCATACCACCCATTTTGCATGTTTGAGCCTAATATATTCAATTTTCATACATGTAACGTTACTGACAATCATTTCCAAAGCATACTACTGGAACAGTGAATTAAAAATGTTTTTCCTACCTTCCAGACCTCCATTGGTTTCAGTTCATTCTCCTATTAAAATCAACTTGTTGATACTGTAAACGTTCTTGGGATAGGTAATCCATCATCACCAACAAGACGTGTATTCAGGTTTTTTAGAAGTTATGTAATTTTAGTGTTTAAGCTCAATAAAAAGCGTGGAGTGAATGTATGCCTCCACCGGGGAATATAGTCCCAAAAGAAGACCTGCGTTTATGGAAAAATTTAAAGGACCGTGACTTCATAAGGCTGTGTAACTATTAGCAGGAGAAACATGGATTTTTAAGGTGGGTGTATCACTTGAATATTTGATTTTGAAAGATTAAGAGATTTAGCAAAATATCAGGAAAGCTGAAATACGGTTTTATCCTTTGGGAAATGATTGTCAGTAACATAACACGTATGAATACTGAATATATTAAGCTCAAACATGCAAAATGGATGGTATGATCCTTTAATACTCAAAATTCCAAACAAATGACATGTGCATCATGTATGATTAAAGACTGACCTTTTCTTCGTGTTCTGCTGGCTGACATGTTATTATGTTGCCCGCGGTGCTCCTGGGAAAAGTTGCCTTACAGCTGTTCAACCACTGCAGGTAAGAGAGAGAGAGAGCGAGAGACAGAGAGAGAGAGAGAGAGNGAGAGAGAGAGAGAGAGAGAGAGAGAGAGAGAGAGAGAGAGAGATAGAGAGACGCCAACATCAGCATGCATGCCTCTCAACCATGTCACATGACACTCAGCTGCCAATCACAACATCCCTTACAGAGAGAGCCGCCTCTTTTCTGTTGCTGTAAGTATCAAGATACTCCTGAAGTTCCAAAACACTGAACTTCATCTTCTCCAGAAGTCCATAAGAGATAATCTGCGAAAAGAAAGTCGTTCAGCCTTGATGTCATACGATGAAACGTTTATTAATATCAGGTCAAAGTCGTATGAAGTTGCTCACCGTGTCTGCATCAATAAATAGTGTCGGACACTCTGAGCATGACGTCAGCATCTGAGAAGACCTCAAAAACTTGGATCCTATCCCACGAAGTCCGTCGCCGAGGTAACTCACAGCGTCGCACGTCAGGGAGCAAAATTTGTTCTGGATGCTCTGAAATGCGGAAAAAGAGGCTGAAAACGTCCATCACACAATGAAATCAGAGCTCGTCAGAAAGCAAGTCTCTCTTTTCCTAAAGGCTAATTAGCCACATAACTGATCCTATTAAACTCCCAGCTGTAATAATTAAAGGACCATACCGTCAATCGTGCATGTTTGAGACAATAAATATATGTTAAGTGACTGACAACCAATTTCTAAAACATAAAACCGTATTTTAGTTTTCCTGTTATTTTTTTTCAAATCCCCTAATCTTTAAAAATCAAATATTCAGGTGATACTCACCTTAAACTTCAGCGTTTCACCTTCTAACACTTATGTACGACTGTAGAGGGTACGGTTCTTTTAATTTCGGTAAAAACCGTCTTATGCTGGGACTAGATTTCCTGGTGGAGAAATACATCATCTTCTGAGCAGCTTTATGATGTATCAGTTAAATAAAGTTATTTCAACAAAAAAAAACAAACAGACGTGATGTTTGCTGTGATAGATTATTTATCTCTCGCGTGTTCAAGTTTCTACAAGTTGATTTTTATAGTATAATACAATTAACTGAAACCAGTGACAGTCTGGACGGTAGGAAAAAAAAATCTAAAATTTACCGCTAAAGTAGTTTATTTTGGGAAATGGTTGTCAGTAACGTAACATGTATTGGGGTTATGTTTATTTATGTATTTATTTATTTATTTGTTTGTTTACTTATATCAAACAATGTACATTAATTAACATTGCCATAAAATATTGCTGATGTAAATGTGTATTACCGAAACAGCTAATTTGCACCTGTAGTCCCAACACTCAAAAAAAAAAACCAGTAATTAGAATAAAACCAATAAAAATAATATCATCAACAACAGTAATGAAAAATATATAAAATGTAAATCTTAATATATTTTAGTCCATCCACAGCTACAGTGGATTTAACCAAAATTTATGTTTGATTTTAAAGGAGCAGTTCCTACTTTCCAAAGGAAGCGTGTTCCAAAGTCTTGCTGCTCTCACAGAAACAATTTACTTCTTCTTCTGGGCTCAAAAATGCACAATCGCCGGTCTGGTCCTTTAAGTATGTCCGGGCACACCGTTACTGGAATTGAACACATATGATACCTGGAACAGGGAGGAAAAGACGTGGAAAGTGTAGACGGCACAGGATCCATCGGCGTCAGACACCAGCTGGTTGATGTGACTTCGCCAGGCTTCTTCTGCGTCGTCACAAACAGCGGGCTGGAAAGCTGCGATGATGGCGGAGAAGAATGGCGACGGCGGCGGAGACAAACGGGAATCCAGCAGGTCGTCTCTCTGCTCCTCAGCGAGACTAGACAGACGGCCATCCAAGTCATTTTTCAAGTAACATTCAGATAAATATTCATTTAGTAAATCATAAAAGCCTTTTCAATAACGTTGCTGTGAGAAAAGTTAAAGGACCATACCAGAGGTTTTGCATGTTTGAGCTCAATAAATACTACCCACATACACGTTACGTTAATGACAACCATTTTCCCAAAGAAAAAAAAAACTATTTTAGTTTTCATGTTATTTTTCAAAATCAAATGTTCAGCTGATATTAAAATTAAATTTTTTTGCCCGCTAAAACCGACACACGACTGTAGAAGGCACGATCACTGTAATTTCCTGGTAAAAGCCGTCTTCTCTTGGGACTATATTCGCTGGCGGAGAAATACATTTTCTTCCATGTACTGTAGGTCTGCGTTGGCTGAGTTAAACTTCGACAAAAAAAAAAAANAAAAAAAAAAAAAAAACAATCACACGTGATTCGCTGTGATGGATTATTCATCTCAAGCACGTGTCAATCAATCTCGTACGATTTTTATAATACTGGAATGAACTGAAACCAATGGCAGTCTGGAAGGTAGGAAAAACTGTTTAAAATTTTCCACTCCACTCTAATTTTGGAAAATGGTTGGCAGTAACATAGTGTGTATGCAGGCTGTAAGTATTATGTTCAAACATGCAAAACCACCCAACACGACGTATATTTAAGTTTTTTGTAATTTTAGCATTTCAATACAGATTTAACACCGAGAGAAATAAAAGATGGAGCCATCTTACCGTGGAACATGTCTCCACCAGCTCGTTTTCTAGTCCCAGGAGAAAACGACCGTGGGTTCAACAATCATGCATAAGTGCTGACATTTTAAAGGACCATACCGGCCATTTAGCATGTTTGAGCCTCATATATTCAGTTTTCATACATGTTACGTTACTGACAATCATTTCCCAAAGGATAAAACCGTATTTCAGCTTTCCTGATATTTTGCAAAATCTCTTAATCTTTCAAAATCAAATATTCAAGTGATACACCCACCTTAAAAATCCATGTTTCTCCTGCTAATAGTTACACAGCCTTATTATTTTTTTTATTTTTTATTTTTCTTTTCAAGTATCAACAAGTTGATTTTAATAACAGAATGAACTGAAACCAATGGAGGTCTGGAAGGTAGGAAAAACATTTTTAATTCACCGTTCCAGTAGTATGCTTTGGGAAATGATTGTCAGTAATGCTACATGTGTGAAAATTGAATATATTAGGCTCAAACATGCAAAATGGGTGGCATGGTCCTTTAAGGTGTGTGTATCACCTGAACATTTGATTTTTTTTTCAGATTAGGAGATTTATCAGGGAAAAACTAAAATATGGTTCTAAGTTTTGAAAAATGGCTTTCAGTCATGTGACGTGAATGCAGGTAGCATTTATTGTGCTCAAACGTGTAAAATCACCAGTATGCTCCTTTAAGTGCGCTTACCTGGGCAGGCAGCTGTCAGGATCCAGTTCGTCTTTGTCGTCAGTGTGAATCAGGTCGTGTGTCAAAGCGTCGCCGCAGTGAAACTCGGGCGGAAGTTCACGAATGGAGAGCAAGAGATCTTCCTCGTGATCTTCATCTTCTGCAGACGCCTCATGCTGACGAAGAGAGGAAGAGGAGAAACACGCTTCCTCAGCATTTCCCGAAATCATAACCATAATCATGAACAAAGGCAGCATGCAGTAACGGTGAATTTGTTTCGTCTATGATGCTTGAATATTAAAGATTCTGGGTAAAATGGACACTAACCTTTCCATGGGCCTACGGACACTCCTTGTCGTGTTTTCTTTTATTTGTCAGTTTCGTGTGCATAAATTGTGCCAATTCAGCAGATTACGAGAGGATTTTGTGGGACGGCGCTGCGGCCCTGCACACTTTTTTTTTTTTTTTTTTTNTTTTTTTTTTTTTTTTTTTTGGACAGGCAATGTGTAGACCTTTTCCTGACTCCCACATGCCAGCAGGTTTGTTTTTTTTAGTTGTTGCTTAGAGCGACCCACAGAAAAGCAGTAGGTATACACATTGCCTTAGACAGACACACACACACACACACACACACACACACACACACACACACAGAAAAAGACGTTTTCTATCGCCTGCTACAACCCTAAAAAAAAAAAACCCCAATAGATAAATCTCCACGGTTAAAACCAGGCAGAAACGATCCCATAGCGAGGAAGCGTTAGCTGATTTTAGTTCATTCTCCTGAAATGCATGCAGCTATGGAAACGTCGACTCATGCTATGTTCTGATGACAGGAAACACGGAAATAACATGTAACACAGAAAAACCCAGCACATACAACATCCAAAGCATTTCACAAGAAAAGACGTCACAGATTAGCTCGATTTGCAAAATTAGTAAAGAACTCCAGTATGGAGTTGTGATAAGAATTAGTATTTCCCAGAATCTCAGACACTCTGAAGCCCTTATTCACCCGCTGCTTCAAGTCCTCCGGCAGCTGGAGCTCCAAACTGGGATTTTTGGCGTTAAGAGGCGTCGGCTCGGCCGAAGACATGTCAAAAGAGGCGGAGGGAGAGTCCGTGTTACTGAGCTCAGAGATGCTGACGATCTGTAAAGAGACAAAGTCAAACTTCTCGTGATTTTCTGCAGAAAAACTCCAGAGGATTAAATATAAAAATAGTTGAAAGGTAACATTTGATTTCTGGTATCAAAGTTGAAGTACCAGTACTGATGATGATATTGTAGATTTTTGAAGAAAACCTGTCTTTCATATTGGTCAAGAGCAAGATATTATTTTCAGAACAACTTTCCAGACTAGCACGATATTAATCATTGATTTTGGTGACCCCTGACCTTTCCTGTGAAGCCACATCAGGGGAAAAGATCCAATTTGTATGATTTGTTATTAATAAATCTGAAAGCTCTTTAACGCAGATCCAGACACGAGACTCAAACCTATAATTGCTCGTAACGCCGAAAAATCTCCGTCTGTAAGAAACAGGCTGACCACCATGTTTCTCACAAACAGAGATTTTCAGCTTTCCTGATCAGAAACTGGAAGGATTCTGGAGAGCTGTTATGAAAATAATATCTCACTCTTGACCAATGAGAAGGACAGGTTTAGTTCAAAAATCTACAATATCATCATCAGTACTGGTACTTCAACTTTGATACCAGAAATCACGTTACTTTTCAACTACTTTTATTTTTTAAATGTATTTATTTAACGTTTATTTATTCAGGGTTAGTTCACTGAGCATCAAATGCTCTTTTTCAGGAACGTCCTGCTCTCTCTCTCTCACACACACAAACACACACACACACACACACACACTTCTCTGCTGCCACTGAGCAGCTCCACTGCAGCATGTGGGGGTTAGGTGCCTTGCTCAAGGGCACCTCAGTAGTGATAATGAGGGAGGGGCAGACGCTGCTCATTCCTCCACAACCCTGATTTCTCCTGCCAGTTCAGGAATTGAACTGGCAACCCTTCTCTAACCTTTAGGCTCCACTTTAATCCTCTGGAGTCTGAAGCCACTTTTCTAGAATCATATAGAATCAAGTAGAAAATTGACAACTTTTTATGATTTATTTTAGATTTATTTTTGTCGTATTTATTTATTTATTTATTTAACTAAATTCTTTTAGATTTGACTTTTTTTAATGAATAATTTTCTTGAAAAATTGATTTGAGACTCTGGAGGGTTAACAGAAAAACTCTCAAGTTAAAATCCTTTACACTGCTTAAAAAAAACCAAAATCTTAAAATACATGAGACTGAATGACCAATCACCATTGCTATCACCATGGCAACAAGAGCTGCCTGTCAAATTCTAACAGCAGTTTTATTAGAAGGCGTATGAATGGGTTAGGGTTAGAGCTTACGAGCTGCGAGTGTGAGAGGATCTGGCTGGCAGAGAGAGAGTCGTCCTCGGAGGACTCGTCCGAGTCCGGCTGCAGCGTCTTGCTGAGGCTGGGCATGCTGCTGGACAGCCGGCTGTCCTCCAGCGGCTGCAGCTCGCTCTGCTCCAGACTGTCCATGGAGCGTCTCCGCACTCCCCAGTTAAAGCTGTCTGCCGTCTCCCCCTGCAACAGGAAACAGCCTCCAGTAACCACGTAGCACAGCACAATCTCACACACACACACACACACACACACGCACAGACGACCATGCAGCGCACGTTAAGGAGAGACGTCCTCTGGTTGCATTTCCTCCTCTTAGCTGAGAATGAAGGGAAACTGTCCGCTGACGCGGGGTCCTTCATGCTGCTTCCACACGGAGAATTCCTCAAACCACTTTGACAGAAATAGCCTGGATGTCGCTGAAACAGGCAGGAAAGTCGCCTCTGAGTAACTTTTTGGAGTAAATGTTTGCAGGTTTGACTCCCATGTTTAAAATGCTGGTTGACTTGTCGTCTTGGATGCGACTCTGGAGACGTCGGCCAACATCCACATTCCACCGAAACTCCACATCAACAAACAACAGACGCTTCCTGTGCTGACGAGCCGTTCTTGGAAAGCAAGAAATTTGACTGTTGGCCTGCTTAGATAATGAATTAAAACAGATGTGCTTCCTTTTGATGTAAACCATACTAAAAGGTAGGAAAAGATTAAAAAAAAAAAAAAAANTTAAAAAAAAAAAAAAAAGTTTCTCTGTGATCAGAAAACTTCCTCTAACCCGTGGCGTCGTTACGTTAGAAACTGTTTGGTTGACAGTATTTATTCGCTGGTAAATTTCAGCAGATGAAGGGAGAGAAGCTGAGTGGGTTCCAGTCCTGCAGCTTTAGAAACGCTGCAGGATAAACGAGGCTCAGCTTCTCCTGGTCGTCTGTGACATCTTCAATTATTTAGATTTCTATGCAGTAACATAGATACTGACAGCAATTTAATTTAAACGGCCTTCAAATTTAGGCCTTTTTCTCCTACACCTGAAAATACCTCGATGTCAGAGTGGCTTCTAAAAATCTAATACAGCAAACACACATAATACACTACAACATGTGTGATATTAAATTTAACAAGTCATAGATCATAATACTCATCATCATTTCCTGCTTTGAAACGGAAATTGAAAAGCTGACATGGTCAGGATTTTTTAAAGTGTGACCTTATTAAATAAGTTATATTTCTGATATACAGCATGGGTGTAATCTAATGTTTGAATGGACTAAACATGTCTGCCTCTCACCACTAGATGGCAATAGTGCACATCTGAGATTTTCAAGTGGACAGTAGATTCTCTCTGAAGTTATTTCTAAAAATTAGTTTTGTGACCATCAATTCACTTTTGATGCTCGTCAGATTTAGATATCTTTAAGGACAAATATAAATAAAATAAATAAATAAACCAAAACATATAATGGCTACAACAGATTAAATTACAGACATACTGTATATGTGCTGAGAAGTAATGAAGATAAGGATACATAAGTATAATAATATCATATATAATATAAATATATAATATAATATAATATAATATAATATAATATAAGTAAATATAATACAAGTAATGAATATATCTTAAGTGAAAGGACAGCTGTATGTAAAATGTCATAATGAATATTTTTTTTCTCTTATTAGCCAGGTAAAATAACAGAAATGCTAACATCTATCTATCTATCTTTATCAGCATTTCGCTTATTTTGCCCAGTTAAGAGAAAAAAAATATTCATTATGACACGAGCACATGAGATGCATTTTATATATATATACACACACACACACACACACACACACATACAGATAGATAGATAGATGTGTGTGTGTGTGTGTGAGCTAAATTAGCCGTGATCTTTGATGCTAACGTGCGTCACTGGTCCTGTACGGCATTGAAGGAAATATGGTTAACGTACTTTGCCGTCTAGTACTTTTAGACTAGTAGTGTATCTGTCCAGTACTACATGAAAATACAGTAATAACAGTATTGTGTTTACTTTATGGTATATTTCACTATATATTTCACGATATAATCATGCTGACAAACACTTCAGTCGTCACGTAGCACAGCAAGCAGAGTTGCAGCATAACCAAACTTACCTGTAGCTCCTAGATGCCCACAGGAAACAAAAAAAAAAACACAGAAGAAGAAACCCCGTTACACAGAGCAGACAGTGTTGCTGCTTCTTCTAGTTTTCCTCTAAAATATCCATCAGAAGAGACGAGAGGATAAAAGACTCAAAGTCCTGTAACTCACCTCGCCATCTTCAAGCTCCACATCCAGGAAGTCAAAGTCCCTAAAGACTCTGAACTGCTGCTCTGAGGCGGTGTCGTCCATGTTGTCTGGTTCGCGGGTCCCATCGTCAGACGACACCAGACTGGTCTGATGCTCCATCAGGTCCAGATCCCCACAGCTGGAAAAGATCACCTGTACAGACAAAACACACGCACATATTTCATTTAATTCTCATCTGAAATGCATATTAAAGTGAAGCGTTATTAAAATGAGCTGCGTCTTACTGAAGGATTCTTTGTGAGACCAACTTCCTGTCCGCACAAAGACAACACATTGACCAGTTTCTCCCGTGTTCTTTTCTGCAGGAAGAAAGAGAAACAGAAAAGATTTAAACAAAATTTTTATCTTTTGTTTCAAACATTACAGCAGACTTTTAAATTGGATCATATGATATAATCTCACTTAAAGGACCATACTGTCCGTTTTACATGTTTGAGCCTAATATTTCAATTTTCATGCACATAACGTTACATCAATCATTTCCAGAGCATACTACTGGAACGGTGAATTAAAAATGTTTTTCCTACCTTCCAGACCTCCATTGGTTTCAGTTCATTCTGCTATTAAAATCAACTTGTTGATACTGTAAACGTTCTTGGGATAGGTAATCCATCATCACCAACAAGACGTGTATTCAGGTTTTTTTAGAAGTTATGTAATTTTAGTGTTTAAGCTCAATAAAAAGCGTGGAGTGAATGTATGCCTCCACCGGGGAATATAGTCCCAAAAGAAGACCTGCGTTTATGGAAAAATTTAAAGGACCGTGACTTCATAAGGCTGTGTAACTATTAGCAGGAGAAACATGGATTTTTAAGGTGGGTGTATCACTTGAATATTTGATTTTGAAAGATTAAGAGATTTAGCAAAATATCAGGAAAGCTGAAATACGGTTTTATCCTTTGGGAAATGATTGTCAGTAACGTAACATGTATGAAAACTGAATATATTAGGCTCAAACATGCAAAATGGGTGGTATGGTCCTTTAAAGCTCAGGAGTCTGAAGTCACTTTTGACACATTGTTTGCTGATTTTTGGAGACTTTCTTTGATTTTCTAGAATCTTATAGAATCAAGTAGAAAACTGACAAACCTTTTAAGATTTTTTTTTTTTTTTTTTTTTGCTAAATTCTTTAAGATTGGAATTTTTTTCTGGAATGAAGAATTTTCTTGAAAAACTGATTAGAGACTCCTGAGGGTTGAACGTCCATCGCAGTTTTAATTTCCCTGTCAGACCTCCACGCTTTCGCATCGTTTTCACGTCAGATCAGAACCTGATTGGTGCCTTTTCTCCTCAGATTTCGAGCATTGCTGCAGGAAGGACGCCGCCGTTTTACCTGTGAGGACTGAGGCCTCTTCCAGCTGACAGGCACCAGGACGTTGTTGGAAGCGGATCCGGAGGAGGTGGAGGAGGTGCTGCGGGTCACTGCCGCTGTCCTGCTCTTCCCTTCTTGGCCCGGAGAGCCGTGCAGGTCATCATAACGCCGACCGATCACCGGCGTCTACAAGCAGAAACACGGCGAGAGAAACGGCGGTGAGTCGGACACGGCTCAGCAGATCCGCCGGCTCAGACTCCATCGCAGCTCCTTCTTCCTCTGAACCTTCACGCTTCCAGCATCACGTTCAGTCGTTTATCAGTGTTTCGACAGAAGCTAACATTGATGTGACGAAACATGCATTTATTCTGCTGCTTCTGTCCTCAGTCTAAAAATGTCTGGAAGATTTAAAAAACAAACAAAAAAAAAAAAAAAANAAAAAAAAAAAAAAAAGCGGTGGTTTTCCAGCATTTTAATACGCTGGCTGTTAGCAGAACTCACCGATTCACAAAGAACGGCAGCATGAGGTGACATCATTTCCTGCCATTCATGAACCACACAAATAGCTCCCTGTTCAGTTCCCACACACACACACACACACGCGCACACACACACACACACACGCACACATGCACACACACACTANTGTTCAGTTCCCACACACACACACACACACGCGCACACACACACACACACACGCACACATGCACACACACACTATCACTTTCTGGCTGATTGTGTTTACCTTTTCAAGCTTTCTAACTAATCTCTGGGAGTTTGTTCAAAAAAAATATCAGCATGAAGGAAGAGGAAGAAATGTTTCCTTTGTAAAAAAATTAAAAAAAAAAAA
>VXCM01009301.1:0-27435 GCA_014773175.1 Lucifuga dentata | reverse complement strand
GATTAAGAGATTTTGCAAAATATCAGGAAAGCTGAAATACGGTTTTATCCTTTGAGAAATGATAGTAACGTTACATGTGTGAAAATTGAATATATTATGCTCAAACATACAAAATGTCCGGTATGGTCCTTTAATACTGGTTTATNGTGAAAATTGAATATATTATGCTCAAACATACAAAATGTCCGGTATGGTCCTTTAATACTGGTTTATGCTTTATGTCGAGGCAGACATGACAGCGGACTCACAGAAAAATGTGATGCAACTGCGGCTGACGGGCCGCTTTTGACCTTCGCTCGCGTTGTTGCACAGCACGAATTTTGAAACAACGCAGATGGCATTTGTGTGACATAAATGCAGCTTCGTCAACGATTGGCCGAGCGAAGACATGCGGAGGAAGTGGAAGAAGGTGTGGAGGAAGAGAGAGGAATAGAAAAAAACAACAGACATTTAGGGGAGAAACGGTTTTCACATGACAGCAACAAATATGGAATATATGGATATTTTTACAATGTTCCTCAGCATCTTTGTTGAAACAGGACTTGGAAAGAAAATAAGATGCTGCAGCAGTTCTGAATGCTGCTTCTTTCCTCAGATCCACAGGCATTAAATCGAAACAATGTGCCAGATTCTCTCCTCCATCCTTTGTCCTCCATCCTCCCCTGTGGGTTCGTTCCCATTGGTTCCATCACACTCACTATAAGCCGTGCAGAGGCTTTTGCTGCTTAGGGACTGACATTGGTGTGAAGGAACGCGGCCAGGCTGCTGTGGTAGGAAAGGCAGGCGACGCTGTGCTACTCAGAGCAGATAAGCACAGAGAGAGAAAGCAGAAAGGAAGCAGGAGAGTGGCGGAGTGGAGAGGCTACGGGGTCAGCGCCTCGATTATCTACCCTCTCTAAGGCCTTCCATTGTTACCGAGAACCATGCTATCTCCAGGCACTAGATCTCTGACACAAATGAGTAATCACACCCTTATCGCCACGTGGGCTCGCTTCCAGCCCAGAGATGCAGGGCGTTTCATGGGAACGGGGATTGTAGCATGAGCCTTTTATCTGTGGGTAGAGTATAAATGTGTGCGTGTGTGTGTGTGCATCAGTGTGAGAATGTAAGTATATGTTTAGAAAAGAGAGGGGAGGACCTTTCAGTGGGTTAGGGAGAGTCATGTGCAGCGTTGGACATTTGTTAAGATAATAGTAATGACCTTGGCGCCCCGAGTCGTCCTCCAGTGTAATTTTCCTGCTGGTCTTTTATTGACTGAATGTCATTTCTGCCCTGCAGCCTTAAACGACCAACATCTGTCATACATCTGGTTGCAGACTCACTATACTGCACTACCGTCCAATGGAGTCATCTGCAAAGTAATGTAGTGTTAGATATATTTTCTGGCTGCACAGAAGCTAAATTGTTCTCATAAATATCACTCATTTTTTACTTTGGTGGGAGTAGCTGTGTTTTCCATTGCTGCATGTCGTGTCATCAAGCATCACAACAGGTGAGAAGGAAATGGATGCGGATTTAAAGCTATTTTCAGACATAGAATCCATTAAAATTACTAGCATCGCCTGTCTGTGAAATTGTTGCTTTTTAACATGACAGGACATTTATAGACAGAGACACAATTCTCACCTGAGGATTACTGTTCGTAATATGAAGCTTGACTTAAATTTAAAGGGCCATACCAACCATTTTGCATGTTTGAGCCTATATTAAATTTTCATACATGTTACTGACAATCATTTCCCAAAGAATAAAACCGTATTTCAGCTTTCCTGATATTTTGCTAAATCTCTTAATCTTTCAAAATCAAATATTCAAGTGATACACCCACCTTAAAAATCCATGTTTCTCCTGCTAATAGTTACACAGCCTTATGAAGTCACGGTCCTTTAAATTTTTCCATAAACGCAGGTCTTCTTTTGGGACTATATTCCCCGGTGGAGGCATACATTCACTCCACGCTTTTTATTGAGCTTAAACACTAAAATTACATAACTTCTAAAAAAACCTGAATACACGTCTTGTTGGTGATGATGGATTACCTATCCCAAGAACGTTTACAGTATCAACAAGTTGATTTTAATAGCAGAATGAACTGAAACCAATGGAGGTCTGGAAGGTAGGAAAAACATTTTTAATTCACCATTCCAGTAGTATGCTTTGGAAATGATTGACAGTAACATAACATGTATGAAAACTGAATATATTAGTCTCAAACATGCAAAATGGACGGTATGTCCTTTAACCTGCCACACCACAGAGGCTGGTCTAATTGTGCTCTTTACAGATCAATANACGGTATGTCCTTTAACCTGCCACACCACAGAGGCTGGTCTAATTGTGCTCTTTACAGATCAATAGGCCATGACCTAAAATCTACAGGATGGATGCAAACCTCAGTAACTCTGTGTATGAAATCAGGAAGTCATTGGTCAACCATGACACACATACAAACTGACCGGGCAGACTATCGACACGCACCAACACCAGGCCCTGTGGAAACATTTCCTCATACATTCCTCCCGGTCTCACACACGAGCTGCTATCAGAATCTATTTTGCTTCAAGGCAGTGAGGATTCTGCATCACACGCCGTCGCAGTTACTGAACCTCCTGTGCTTTGGTTTTACAGCAGATGAGTTGCTGTGAACCATGTCTGAAAGAAATGTTTATGCAACTAATGGGTTCAAACGACCCGCCGACCCCCGAGGCCTCCGCTGCAGGGTCTGCTGTTTGTTTATCTTATGTTTGTATATGCTCTTGGGTGAATCAATACTAATCGTGGTGGAAAAATCATTCTGCTGGCAGTGGTTGGCTTCAGCCCCCTTATCTGCACCGCTTTGCTGTTTCTGGTAGGGAAGACGCCGGAAAACACACTCAAAGTCTTTTACACAGAACTTGCATTGGTCTATTTGATCGTGTTGCCATGGATACGAAACTGGAGATAAAATTCAGAGAAATTATGGGAACATTACCTTCATTACTGGCTGTGGGAGTTGTCATACTTGGTTGGGTTGTGATGTTATGAAACTGCCACTTATTTAATTTAAAGGGGATTGCGTGAAGCTCGTGAATCTGCTGATATGATGGATGGTCAGTGTCATTTCACATGGTAAACTCCTATTCATGCATTTTGAGTTATTTCACTCCAACAAAGAAGAATCTTAAAGCGGGCTGCAGACTGGGAGCACAGCAGTAATCTCGACCCAGCAGCCCTGAAATGCTTTTATGACTCCAAGAAGATGAAGCTTTGCTGGTAACCTTGTTTCTCCGTCCCTTTTTTTCTTACCATTCTCAGCAAATTCCCCTCAAATTTATAGCTCTGTTATGGCTCCTTAATTTGAGTCTCAGCCAGTCCTGGCCGCAGCGCAGCGCCTGTGGAGGAGGCCATTACGGCTCTGCTCCGGCTTCAGAGATGACCCGGGTCACGGATGACATCAGAAAAGCATCGCCGCCTGGTAGAGTCTTTTAAGCGTCAGCATTGAGGCGGCCGAGCTGGCAGAGCCTCTCCTCCGCCATCAGATTCATCTCAGCGGAGTTATTACTTTTTTAAAGGGGGGCAGATAAAAGTTTTCCCATCAGCAATTACAGATATGAGAGGAAAATGGAAATAGTAAATAATGATTAATAGCGAGGAGACAAATATTTAAAACTATTCTTTTGTTGTTAAACAGAATGAAATGCATTTTAATAAAGCATACACACACTCCTTGCAAAACGTATTTAACAGTAAAAGAGCTTTGTTTTATTATTACAGGACCTGAACTGGGTTTATCTGCTGTCATCATCTGTCGCTTTGCTTTAGAGAACAAACTCCTCCAGGATGGACAGGGACGCCTCTAATCCCCGTGGTCAAATTAGGGATTTAAACTCACCAGAACTTATAATATCCTGTCTGTAAAACGCTTCTTCCCCACTACACACACACACACACACACACACACACACACACACACACACACACACAAGCTGAAGAACTATCCCCACAACTCAGCGCTCATCATTACATCACACAATTAAGTTTGAACACAGAACTTTGTCTGGGCTTATTTCCAAACTCAGTATTACTCAAAATTGATTTTGCCTCAACTCGACCTCACGTTGGCATAAAAACAACCCTGTAGATTTTGCGATTAATGTTCCAGAACGGAAATCGCCGGTGCCGTACCACGCTCGTTCCAGACACACACACACATACACCCCATCACACCAGCTCAGCAATCATAATCAAATGAATCGCGGCAGTGATGAATTGCTGGTAATTATGAGGTTACTGCAGCCCATCCAGAGAACACTTAGTACCAAGTCTCTTTTCTGAACGCTTTAGGAATATGAATTGTTTTGTTCATAAATCAGAGTTAGCTCACATGAAGGTGAAAGACTCATTAAGTAAATGTCAAGGAAGGCGCAGCTTCTCTGAGGAGGAATAATCTCATTGGCCGAGTTAAACAGGTTAAATTTTAATGGTGGAGCCAAACAAATCACTGTTTAATTGGCTAAGCATGTTTATGCGTGAAGGATTTTGGTAATTTTGCATGTTTGACTCCAATAAATATTACTGCATAATTGTTATATTACTGTCAACTATTTTCCAAAACATACTACTGAGCGGTAAATTTTAGAAGATTTTTCCGACCTTCCAGGCAGCCATTAGATTCAGTACGTCATTAAAATCAACCTGTAGAGACGTGAAACGTCTTTGAGTAATCCATCACAGCAAACATAATATCTATGAAAGTTTTTGTTGAAGTTTTTTAATTTAACTGATCCAGCACAGAGCTACACAGAAGAAAATATATCCCTCCACCAGGGAATGTAGTCCCAGGAGAAGACGGCTTTTACACAGAAATTAAAATGACTGTGCCTTCTATAATTGTGCATAAGTGTTAGCAGATGAAACATTGGATTTCAAGGTGGATGTATCAGCTGAACATTTTATTTTGAAAGATTAGGGGACTTTAATAGACTTTAATTATGGCTCGGATTTAACAATAGTTAACCTTATAAGGCCATTTGTGTCACTTTGATACATGATTTTCTGAGACCTCTACATCATCAACATGAACAGTTATTGACCAAAACGCCTATTATAGCGTATCTATATAAAAAAAAGTTCCAGTTTAAATCCTGTTGAGTTAAATAAGTGCCTGATGTATTAAATCTGATACAAAAAAAAATCATATATGCAAAAAAAAAAAAAAAAAAAAAAATTCAGGATTTTTTTGGGAGGTTAAAGGACCATACCACCCATTTAGCATGTTTGAACCTAATATGTTCATTTTTCATACATGTAATGTTGCTGACAATCATTTCCCAAAGGATAAAACCGTATTTCAGCTTTCCTGATATTTTGCTAAATCTCTTAATCTTTCAAAATCAAATATTCAAGTGATACACCCACCTTAAAAATCCATGTTTCTCCTGCTAATAGTTACACAGCCTTATGAAGTCACGGTCCTTTAAATTTTTCCATAAACGCAGGTCTTCTTTTGGGACTATATTCCCCGGTGGAGGCATACATTCACTCCACGCTTTTTATTGAGCTTAAACACTAAAATTACATAACTTCTAAAAAAACCTGAATACACGTCTTGTTGGTGATGATGGATTACCTATCCCAAGAACGTTTACAGTATCAACAAGTTGATTTTGTTGATTGTTGAACAAGTTGAACCAATGGCAGTCAGGAAAAAATAAAAATTAACTCACCGTTCCAGTAGTATGCTTTGGGAAATGAGTGTCAGTAATTCGTGTATGAAAATTGAATATATTAGGCTCAAACATGTAAAATGGCCGGTATGGTCCTTTAATCAGTCTTTATTTTAATGCAACTAATGGACTTTAGAAATGGCAGAAGTGTTGAGTTATTTTCAAACTGATAAAACTCAATAAGAAGTCATTGATACCTGAATATAAAACTAAACGTGGTGTTTTTTGTCATCTTGTCTTCTTTGTCATCTTCAGGCCATTTGTCAAATGGCCTGAAAACATCTCACAATCCCAATTTTGTGGCAAGATTCTCTCAAACTTCCCTGAATTTGACACACAGGATATGTGGCTGCTGGAGATTATGTCCTGAAATTGAAAAAGCGGCAGTTTTCAGGTTGAGAAGGACAGATTATTCCAAGTTTGAACAATTTTAAGCCCCGCTGCCATCGCAACGACTTTGAATCAAATAAAAACTGCCAACTATATGTTTCTTCTTAAATCCAATCATTGATATTCCGAGGCTGAATGTTTTCGCTCCTTTCAGCACCTTCAAATAGATTTTCCCCGGATCTGCATTTGAGGCTTTTCCTTTTCCAGAATCACCTTTACTGGCCAAATCCAATTCCGTGCAGCTTGTTTTTCCTCTGTGAGATTTGTGCTCAGATACACATAGCAGCATCGTAATGAAGTGAGACAACACTTAATGTCAAACAGCGCAAGGACAAAGCATCTCACAGCACATAGAATGCAGGAAGAGACAGTGTAAGACAACCTCTGGGGACAGCTCCTTGGCCAGTTGTCACTTATTAGGATGGGCTGGCTGAGCATGCAGACACCCGGAGGGAAGAGGATGTGGAGATGGTGGGTGGCGCAGGCCGGAACCAGCCACTTCAGTCTTCCTGGGCTGGTTTTAGGTGAGTGGGGTCAACGCCAAAGCATTGTGCACATTTCCTTGTGCGTGGCCTTGTTGGGAGTCATTTGGCAGTGACAGATGCTCTTGGAAATTGACTTTTCTTTTTTGGAAGGACTTAAGAGGGAACAAAGATAAAGGACGGAAGGATGCTTCTGAGGATAAATCCCGAAAAATTGGACACAGGTGCATTTTGAAGGTCTCAGATGCTTTGGCTGGCACAGAAAGAAGCCATTATTAGCGTCTCATTGTTATAGAGGAGATGTTTTCATCGTTTATGGCTCTTAGAGTTCATCAGAGATTCGAACGGCGTTATTGCATTCTCAGCATCTCTTGACCGACCTTTTTATTTTCTTAATCTTTTCTTGTCTCTAAAGATTTTTGCTTATTCTTATCACAAGTGTTCTTCCAGCACTTCTTTTCTCTGCTTTTCAGCTTTTCTATATATTTTTCCTCTCTCTTCAGTCAGCATTTTCTGTGTGTGGTGATGATTGAATACTGATCTATGCTGCTGGGAATTAAGAAAGGTCATTATCTGCGGCCTATCAAGGGTTTGATTTCAGAAGCAGAGAAAGGAATCTGTCAAAAAGCGTAAACATGAGGGAGGTACATGGTAAAGAGAATAAATTCCCTTCATCTAGCTACTGCAGCATCGATACAGTGAAGGTGTTAGATTTTAGCGTTAGCATTATAACGCTGAAGCTAAATTTTAAATTTTAAAGGGATAATGGAGCGTCTGGGGACCGGCTGCATACATCCTGCCTTTATGTGGGCTGTATCGTTGACCCAACAAGTGTCAGCGCACATGCTGCTCAGGATCGATGTCCCACGTGAGTGAACACGTGCCCATGCAGCTGGCGTGCTGAATACAACACGTCATCAACACTGTAGGAGCCGGATAATCATTCTGACTCGATGGATGGATGGATGGATGGATTTTTTATGTCAGATTTTGCTTTATTCTTGTGGATAGGAGGAAGTTGGTGGTGAACAATTTCTACAGGATATCTGACTGTGATTTTTCTAATGTTCATATATTGCCGTAGTAAATTATGATTATTTAATAAAGATTACATCTTATAGATTTTGTGACATTTCAGACATTTCCGTAAGTAGTAGAAGTTGGGGATAAGACCAGACTTACGTGTAAGGTTGTCAGGTGACTAGTTACACATAGCATTCGTTATTGCTTAGAAATCAATGCAGTAATTCAGCATTCATACAATGAATTCTATATATATATTTTATTTATTTATTTTTATTTAGTTTATTTAGAAAGGGACCATGCACAAAAAACATTAATCTCAATCTGAGATTAATCCTCTTCTAATTATTCTGAGATTAATTATTAATTATTCTTTGTACTGGATTTAGCTAACAGCTGATTTCCACCTGCAGTACCTGGGCAGGTAAACATAAAACAAAACTACCATTATACACACACATAACATCAGACATCATTACACACAATCACTTTACACAACCACAAATTTCAAAACAGAATAAAATGTCATTCATAGTCAAAGATAAAATTAATGTTGACATGCCTGGTTGCTAAGAATCCATTTTTTTGCACCTATATATAATATTATATATATATATACATGGTATACATACATACAGTTTTGGTATGGTATATAATGCATATGTGTGTGTGTGTGTGTATATATATATATATATATATATACACATGGTATATATGGTATGTATGGTATATTGGTGTGTGTGTGTGTGTGTGTGTATATATATATACACACACCAATATATAATATGATTTGTTGCATTGCAACAAATGCACCAAGTTGAGAATATGCTTTACTGTATTTCTCTCTAAAATACAGTGAAAACTGAAAATGTTGAGACTTGTATAAACAGAAGCATGCAGGCGGTGTGGTTTGCGTGGTTCAAGTGCTGCGGAGATGAAGGAAAGGAAATAAAAAATGAATCTGGAGCTTTTCACTTTGAAGCTTCAGCTGGGGCGTTTCTCAAACTCACAGTCAGATCAGTTCAGAGGACAAGACGGAGGTTCTCCTGGATTTGGTGTCCATGTCTCGGTCGAACTCATGCCTGGCGGCAGATCTCAGTCTGCGGCAAAGTCCGGCTAACAAGTTCAATTACAGCTTGTTTCAGCTGTGGTCGCACGGCCTCGGGCCAGAGGTGGCTTTGTTGAGGCCGGAGTGTGCTGTAGTGGATTTGTTTTCTGTGCATGGTTTAATGGTTCAGTCAGAGGGCGTCCATCGTTAAAAAGTTTGAGTCAAAACATCAAAATCTAACATCAGAGCAGCTGTAAAGGCATTTGCCATCAGAGAGGATGTAAAGAGAGACAGAAATGAAGCCTCTCCGTTCATATTTCCATCACACTGGTATCCAATTCAAACAAAAAGCTGTTGGCTTTCTTATCGTTTCTTAGTACCAGGCTGAAGAATGGAGGCCAGATGAATATATTAATACAGTCAGGAAAAGTTTGCCATGAACAGCGAATATAAATCAGCTTCGGTTGGTTGGTTCTATAAAGACGAGGTTTATTCTATCAGCGTCTCAGTAGTGGTTTTTTGAGGCATCATACTAGTGGTTTTGCATGTTTGATCCCAATAAATGCATACCTGCATACATGCTGCCAACATTTTCCAAAATATAAACCGTGTTTTAGTTTTCACATTATTTTGCCGTATCTCCTAATCTCTCATTATCAAATATTCAGGTGATATGCCCTGAAAATTCAACGCTCACACGTAGATGGCACGGTCGTTTTCATTTTTCTGGTAAAAGCAGTCTTCTGCTGGGATTTATATTTTCATACATTCAAAAAACAATTTTAAAATGTACCGCTCCAGTCATATGTTTTGGACAATGGTTGGCGGTAATGTAACATGTATGTGGGGTCAAACATGCAAAATCACCTGTATGATCCTTTAAAACACATGATCTTAGACTGTAAGTGATAACTGCAAGGTCACAGTAAAGGTAGATTATAAAAAAAATCTTTTTAATACATATAGAAAGCAGCTATTTTAAATCTTTTTTTTTTTTTTTTTTTNTTTTTTTTTTTTTTTTTTTTAATTTTTACTTGAGTTTTGTTGACTCAGCTCAGAATTTCTCTGTTACAGTCTCATTTCATTCCGTTTCTTTCCAGGAAACCTGAAGCTTTATTTGGAACAACCGGTGCATTTAAATGTTCTATTCCGACTATTCAAGAACATTACCTCCCGACTTTTAATTTCAACACGATTCTTCACAGAAATGGTGTTAAACATCAAAGAAGATAACTATCAGTATGTCCTTTCTCTTCCGCTTTGCTTTGGTTACAGTTACACAGGAGAACAAACATGATTTCAGACCTCGTTGCTTCCACTGAGATGTGCAGACTAACTCCGCCCCCTGACTGGATCGTGTCTCGTCCCTGACCGCGTCTATGGTCACCTGACCTCCCTGACCGCGCTTCCTACAAGCAAATCTTTGACTGTCTCCTGCTTTCTGAAGGCTCTCGCTCTGTCTTTCCATTTGTATTCCAGTCTCCTCTGCGCTCTGTCTCCTTGGGTACTTTCTGTATCCGTGGGGAGGAAGTAAATGTCATTTTTTTTCTTGGAGATAATTGGGCGTAGGAACACAGCAGGAGGGATTTTCTCTAACCGCCTGACATCCAGGTTAACGTCTGTTCACTTCGGCGCTCCTACGCCGGGAAATTCTGACACCGGCTATCTGACATGTCTGTTTTTTTCACCTTCCTGCAATGTTCTCTCTACCCTTTTCAGTCAAATATTCTATTAAAATTCAGGGCTGTTAAATAATACAGACATGAACTGATAAACATGTCTTTGGGCCTTTTGGAAGATGGCATCATCTGACACTCAAATGACTTGAATCTGTTAAAATATGCCTGATAAACAGGTTTGCAGTGCTGTTGAAGTGTTCTCTCAGTTTCAGTTCTATCAATTCCTTCTGATAAAGCAGCTGTGTGAAGTTGCAGGAAGTGGACAAAATAATGGAAATACCCAGCACACTGATTCTCTTTGTGTTTGGGATGCATTGTCATGATTTTATGAGACACTTGTCCAACATCATTTCACCACTCGTTGCAAAATTGTGCAACTTTATATTTGGCAGTTAAGTACTATGTTGCCTCATTTTGCTGTGAAAACAAATTAATAGCTGCAAGGCATTTTTACAGTCGACTATCCTGCAGATTTGTCAAATTACCTCCATAACCACCTTTTGCAATCATTCCTCAAAAGTTCGGGTTTGTTTTAATGCAGTAGTTTATTGCTTAGATAGTTTTGATTTGGTCAAAATCAGTGAATGAGTTTTTACTTTCATTGTATTTGACTTTGATTCGGTTTGGTTTTACAAAATAAAATTTCCAGCGAGATGAGAGAAAACGCTCGCTCTGCTCATTGGTCAGAAATGTCTGGGGGGGGGAGCGAGAAANCCCCCCCCCCCCCCCCCAAATAAATAAATAAATAAAAAATAAATAAAATAAAAATGGATAACTGCACAATAGAAGATTCCAACAAAAGTTTAACATGGCTATTTGGCTTTAAAAGTGCAAAAACAAAAAGCAAATAACCACTCAGATCTAGTTGGAAATGGCCACTACAGGCTATATACTACTGGTTGCTAGGTAACCACAATAACACAATATGCCCATTTTCATTCGACCTCAGCGGAGTTTTAAAGGCAAACTAAAGAAACTAATTAACTGTAAGACAGCAGAGGGAAAGTTAGGTGAGAAGCATACATATATATTTTAAAATTAGAAATAATGACCTGGCTGGAATAAAAGCCTGGTTGTCTCTCTGCAGTTTAGGTTAAAAAAAAAATTATTTGAGCATTTACAGTACACTCATAACGAAGGAGATGAATGCCATTTTTGCTGTAAAATGGATTAACGCTGACAAAACCTAATCATGGGATCTTTTTAGGATACTTTTACCTTCAAAACGACGGTAAGATCACAAATGTATTCCATATTTTAGCGATGTTTTGGTTAGCATTTTGACGTCATTATTAAATGTGTATTTTTTTAAGAGTGGGTCGTCCCGTGAAACCTTCATTTCCCTGGGTGAGCCACCCAAGTTTCACCTGTGTATGGCAAACACTGACCGTGGAACAACAACAGAACTGACGTATGTTCCTGCTGCAGCCACAGTTGGACCACGTTTCCGTTCTGGAGTTTGTTTAGATCTGCACCTGAGTGCAATTCCTGCCATCGGACCTCCCCAACAAATCGTACCTACAGAGATAATAATGTACTGTTACTCAAATCAACGTAGGCGTGAAAACACCTTTAGAAGAATAATTCTACTCCAGGTTGTTAATAAGCTCAGCGTATTTTTTTCCGTACAGCATTTTTTTCCTCCCCCACATCATCTGACCATTTGAATGACAGCCAGGCTTTCTTTTGTATCAGTGGGTGGCGAGTTACATAAGGTGAGGGAATGAGAGAAATGGAGATTGCCCTCGGTGCTGCTTCTTCCATAACAGCCTCCAGACATGCGTGTCTGGAGTTGTGACTCGTACTGCATTTCACCCACAGGCTAACATGCTCCATGGTAAAGGTCGGTGTAGTGAGTCTGTGCTCTTATTGTCGGTGTAAATGTCATTTCCATGGCAGTTGTGCAGCAATCTGCCTCATTTCTTATAATGACGCTGCCTTCAAGACAGTGGGATTTAGTGGAAAGTAATCTGTTAGGAGTGAGGATGAAACTAAATGAATTGTCAAGTTTTCCATTTCTTGCAGCGCACAGTCACATTGCCAATTTGGCGTGTCGTAGATAGCAAAGCTAACAGTGTGTGCTGAATATGGATTCTCGTTGGAGGCTCTTTGAAATCTCCTTCACGCACACTCGGCTTTAGAAATCATTACCACTGGAATTAGAAAAGTGGAATAATTCATTGGCACGGTTCTGCTTTTCTTTGTTCAGATTAGGAACAGTAATAATTTTCTTGCGGGGGCCTTAAATTGAAAGCTGAGTCGCTATCAGAACTTCATGCTAATGATATCATTGAATTAATTACACCCAGGCTGTTTGTGTGCAAACAGAGTTCATGTAGATGTGGTTTGATTAGATGTGAAATATACAGAGATGGAAAGTAAGTACTGTATACTTAAGTACAACTTGAGGTACTTGTGCTTTACTTGCACCTGCTGCTTTCTGCTTCTGCTCCATTACATTTAAGAGGGAAATCTTCAACAGATTAATTCAATAAATATTACTAATATCAAATTTACACATTTCCTTTATTCTTTACAGTCACAGTTTTGATCCTCTTAAAATATTGCTGTAAAATTGTGCCTTAATTTTTGTTTATGGTCATGGTAAAATACAAATTTGGCATTACTACTACTAATTAAGTAGTTTTTGTTTCATTTTAAGTACTTTTTACTTTAGTTTAGGTGAGGCATTTCTGGTTGCACAGTACTGGAGTATTTCATAAAATAAACAGGTTTGAGCTTAGAGATGAGGATGTAGTGATGGACAGGCTGACAGATGAGGTTAGACAAGAATCCCCTTGGACTATGATGTTTGCAGATGACATTGTGATCTGTAGTGAGAGCAGGGAGCAGGTGGAGGAAAACCTAGAGAGGTGGAGATATGCCCTGGAAAGGAGAGGAATGAAGGTTAGCCGCAGCAAGACAGAATACATGGCTGTGAATGAGAGGGACTCAAGTGGAATGGTGAGGTTACAGGGAATAGAGATAAAGAAGGTGGAGGATTTTAAGTACTTAGGGTCCACAGTCCAGAGCAATGGAGAGTGTGGAAAAGAGGTGAAGAAACGTGTGCAAGCAGGTTGGAATGGGTGGAGAAAAGTGTCAGGTGTGATGTGTGACAAAAGAGTCTCGGCAAGAATGAAAGGAAAGGTGTACAAAACGGTGGTGAGACCAGCGATGTTGTATGGCTTAGAGACAGTGGCACTGAGGAAAAGACAGGAGGCAGAGCTAGAGGTAGCAGAGACTAAAATGCTGAGGTTCTCTTTGGGAGTGACGAGGATGGATAGGATCAGGAACGAGTACATCAGAGGGACAGCGCATGTTAGATGTTTTGGAGATAAAGTCAGAGAGGCCAGACTGAGATGGTTTGGACATGTACAGAGGAGGGATAGTGAACATATCGGTAGAAGGATGCTGAGGTTGGAACTGCCAGGCAGGAGGCCTAGAGGAAGACCAAAGAGGAGATTTATGGATGTAGTGAAAGAGGACATGAAGTTAGTTGGTGTGAGAGAAGAGGAGGCAGAGGATAGGGTTAGATGGAGGCAGATGGTTCGCTGTGGTGACCCCTGAAGGGAAAAGCTGAAAGGAAAAGAAGAAGAAGAAGAAGAAGAAGAAGAGCTTAGAGATGAGGCAGGTTCTTAAAGAGACAGTACCTAAAATGGTCTGTTTTCACTTGGTGTGCACAGCGGTGCAGCAGCAAGGGAGAACAGATGTGAAGTGAATCAATCTACTATTACACATTAAAGCATTGCAAATGTTTGAGAACAGAACAAATGAAAACATGGAAATCTGTGTAATATGTTACCTTTAAAGGACCATACCGTCCATTTTGCATGTTTGAGCCTAATATATTCAATTTTTATACACGTAAGGTACAACCATTTCCCAAAGGATAAAACCGTATTTCAGCTTTCCTGATATTTTGCTAAATCTCTTAATCTTTCAAAATCAAATATTCAAGTGATACACCCACCTTAAAAATCCATGTTTCTCCTGCTAACAGTTACACAGCCTTATGAAGTCACGGTCCTTTAAATTACTCATCCCAAGAACAAGTATCAAGAAGTTGATTTTAATAGCAGAATGAACTGAAACCAATGGAGGTCTGGAAGGTAGGAAAAACATTTTTAATTCACCGTTCCAGTAGTATGCTTTGGGAAATGATTATCAGTAACATTACATATATGAACATTGAATATATGAGGCTCAAACATGCAAAAAGGGTTGTTTGGTCCTTTAATTTGATAAACTGTACATACTGTATGTCATCAATGATTCTGCTGCAGCAGTGATATGAATTATGAGTGTAACCCAGACTAACGTAATTCTCTCTCTCTCTCTCTGTCTCTCTCTCTCTCTCCATGTTCTCGGGCTGGATCTCCCCGCCGTCCACTCCAGGTAAGTGTCTTTGTGTTGTAATGACGATGGTCTTAGTGTACTTCGCCGGGTGGAACGGCTCAGGCGGCTCGCCAACCATGAAAACAATTTACCACAGTCTAACAAGTTGTGAAATTGGAGTCTGTACATTGTCCAACTGTATTAGAGCGAGTAGATGAGCTGGCTTTATTTCATCGCTCTGAAGCTGGCAGCGCGAAAAGCAAACACGTTGTTTTGCTGCTGTGTTTTGTTAGAGATTAGGGGAAGGAGATTAAATCCTCTTCACTTCTTGGTAATTCACTATGTGGCAGCTCATAACACGGCTCCTGCTGTTGGCTGATTATTTCTTTATTATGTAATGCTCTTCTAGCAGTTTAGAAAAGTGTGGTATGTTATGAACAGGCTTTTTTTTTCTTTTTTTTTTTTTTNCTTTTTTTTTTTTTTGCTGAGTTGACGTTTGCTTTTAGCTTTTATGCTCTCAGGAGATTTGTTATTCAGAGTCCGTGCTCAAGTTAAGCAGTGCGTTTTTTATTTTCTGATTTTAATTGTTCAAAAGGCCATGCAGACAAAATCACTGAATTATTCCTCTCCTTTGTTTGTTTGTTTCTTATCTATTTATTAAGATTTTGATTCTCTGGAGTCTAAAGTCACTTCTCATTTCTGTAACAATGCGAGTTTTTACAGATTAAGTGTGAACGACACAATGAAAAATCGTGTGGGAAAATTTTCCACAATCAAGATTTGGAGACATTTTCCTGGATTTGTTGAATTTTTTTTTTTCTTAGATCTTTAGAATTTTCATGAATCAAGATTATCTAGAATTTTGAAAGCTTTTCTGGATTCCTATCATGTCTAAAATCTAGATTTTGTTGCATTTTTGTTAATTCTTTTTATCGATTTCTACCCATCACTTTTCAGCTTTAGAATGCTCCAGAATGAAGTTTTATATCTATCTATCTATCTATCTATCTATCTATCTATCTATCTATCTATCTATCTATCTATATTTATTTATTTATTTATTTTTATTTTTTTGGGGGGGTGGGGGGTGGAATGCTTTTTCTAAAAACCAAAGCTGCAAAAAATGATTGGAGTCCAGAGCGTTAACATACTTTATCTTTGTGTATTATGTCTCACATGGCCAAAATAGAGATGATATATGAATATGTTCACCATAACTATGAAGTTTGATCAGACTGCGGAACACAGCCTGCTCTCAGCATAAACACACTCCAGCTGTGAGCTTTAAATCACAGGGATTTGACGCCGCTCTGTAATTGGGAGCACGTTGGAGGAAAATAACGGACGCTGGAGTTAGCGGGTAACAGCTGTCTGTGCATTTAGCTCTGAGTTATCGAACCATGAAACTGAGTTTCTACAGGTTAATGTCAATGCAAAAAGTTTTTTTTCAGCTTTAATGTGACTGTGCTGGAAATGAAATGAAGAAGGACATATTTCAGCAATATATAGCACGTTTGTACCTGATTTTTCTGTACATCTCCCTGAAGAAACCTGAAAGTTGGCTGTGACTTGAGGTTTTGTGTTGTGGTCAGACTTCCTCCAGGCTGTTCTGGCTGTTCTGAATCTTGTTGTCATGTATTTGCTTTAATGTGTCTTCCAGCAGGGATTTGCAGCTTTGATCCTGCAGCTCCTTCAAGCTCTGGCCGGCTTTCCGAATTATTGCTCCCCAAGAGCCAAATGTGGGTAAAAATTGGCTTTGGTGAAAAAATAAACTGGGGTCAGCAACTTGTTGTGCAGTAATTATTTTTGGAAATAGTGTATGTCAGGGTTTGAATCAGGGTGTCTTCTGTGATTGGAGTGGTTGAGACCATGTAGAAATGAGAATATGACCTGAATGTCCTTTGAAATGCTGTGATATGAGGATGTAAGTGAATCAAAAGACTTCTCATTCTGTCAGGTTTTTCATCTTTATTTGCCTTGTCCCTTCTGTCTGTGCAATGCATGATGGGAATTTGCTCTTGGCAAGTGATCAGGCTATAATGATCCACACTAGAAATGTAGATAGCAATGCAAAATTGGAAATGAATTGTAAAAGTAAGTAATTTGCCGGCTGCACAATTGATTTTTTACCTCAATTGTTTGAAAAGTTTTGACTTTACTCGATTGAAGTCACAGAGTTTTGGTCATGTGATACAGTTTCATTCCCGGTAAAAAAAAATATTTTTCTTCTCAGTTTATCTGACTCAGACAGGTGAGCCAAGAAAAAAAAAAAAAAAATTCTGTCCCGACTTTGGCTGTGCTGCATCATTGGCTGGCTGAAATTAGCATGATGAATGTTTGGATGGATGCAGTGAGGTTATTAATCAAAGCAAGAGGCTCTCTATCACAGCATGATTACAACATGGCCGCCACTAACAGAATGCTGCTCGTACAAATGAAACATAAAAAGCACAAACTCAGACTGAAGCATTCGCTTCCCATGTAAAAGAGAGATCCATGCATGGTTCCAAACATGCCACTGTGGCGTCATGTCTGTTGTCCCTTCAGATTTTTGGTTACATTAGTGGAATCATAAATGTTGTATTTTGCAAGTTTTGGAGTGTTTTCTCAGCCACAGAATTTTGACATTTAAATAATAGAAAGTGTACAGGATACATGACACATCATCTGTTAGAGATGTTAACCAGTTCTGAAGATTCACTTTGATTTCTTCCTGCTCGGTGTGTCTGTCACCCATAATATGCCCCATTGTTTTCTGTTTTTGTTGATCAAAAAAGCAGAAATTGTAGTGTTTATTTTTTAACATTAATAAATAATTTAAAAAAAAGGTGAATAAAGGCAAATATATGTGAATAAAAAGGTGTGAAATGGAAAATGAGATGAAAAATAAAACGAAGGCAGCAATCAGATCTGGACATCTTATGACAGATTTCCTTAAACAGCCTGTTTTCACTCAGTGTGCACAATGCTGCTGCAGCAAGAGAGAGTAGAAGTGGACCAATGTGTTTTTTTTGCACGTTAAAGCAATGCAAAGTTTTCAAAATAGACCCGAAATAGAGATGGGCAACTGGCGGCCCGTGGGCTGGATATGGCCCGCACCTTTGATCTATCAGGCCCTCAGATGACTTCTCAATTAATAAAAATGAAAATTAAAAAGTGTTTTCCTTTGTTATTACCACCACCCATCAGCAGAGGGCGCTTGGTCGCTCAGTCATTGCTGATGTGGTTGGGGNACGTCCCAGAAAATCTCCTGTACTTTTTGTTTTATTTAATGGGCGGCCCTTTGACCTTGAGAATGAAATTTTATTGGCCCCCATCCTTGTCAAAGTTGCCAAAACCTGTCTAACATGTCCCCTTTAAATATTTTTTTGACTATGAAAAAGTGGCTTTACAGTGAAAGAAGAAAAGTTGAAATTAATTTCAGCACTAAATATGCAGGAGATCTGTTTTTATTATTATTTTCACTGTATCTGTGCATCTTTTGGATTTATAGGCACCTGTTCGCTCAGCCTCAGGACAGATACAGTACAAGCAGAAAGCTTAGCAGGATGTTTGACAAATGTTGAAGCAGCTGAGGTGAAGAAGAGTTTCAGCAGCTTCAGCACGGAGTCACACACACCCGCTTCCTTTATACTGATATTTAAAGTGCATGTACTGTTTCTTGCATTTTTCAGTGGGTTGATCCAGGTATATACTGCTATTGTGGTATGATGATAAAATATCTTTTTAAGTGCAGTAAACACAATAAAATTGCTGCCATCTGTTTCCATCTGCCCACCATCTAATAAGATAATGTATATTTTCATTTTCGAATTGATGCCTGATCAAAGGTAAAGAAGTTACTGCATCTGTCAGATAAAACTGAGAGCAAGTTGAAAATGTAAGAAAATTTCTGTTAAAAGCTGCAAAGAAAACTTGCAGAGTTGCAGATCCGCGGCTTCGCTGGTTCCTGTCTCTTACCTGAGGTGCTGCTGTAACACCTGTATTCCAGGTGTGATGGTATTTCAGAGTGTTTGACCTTGACCAACTGGAATAATCAGTCTTATTATTATATCAGTCGGGATTTTACAACTTTTTTTTTTTTNTTTTTTTTTTTTTTTTTTTTTGCAGCAGCTTTTCTGAAATTCTGGGATACATTTTGCAATGTTTTCAATTTCATATAAAGGAATAAAAAGTCATGTGCTCAATTTTAGGACAATTTTAAGCAGAATACATAATCCAAAAACAATTAGAAAGATTTAAAGTGCTCAATTTAGTTTATTTTCCTGAACAAACAGCTCTTTTTTCTTTTTCTTACTTTAGCATAATCAAATGGGATTTTACATGGCGCTAATTAGCGTTACAGCTAGCGGACTTTTAGATTGCTAACTTTTTAGCATAAATCAGTGGAGTTGAACATAGCGAAAATTAGCATCACATTTTCTGACTGGGAGTGAGAGATGAAGAAATAAAAGTATGTGGGTTCATGATGAGACTGTGGCAGACGTAACAGGAAACGCTGGTAAATGTTTGAGTAAAAATGCCGCTCGCCATGATTCTTTCAGTGCTCGCCACGGTCTTCCTGCTACCGCCTCAGTCATGTGATCTGCCGCTGTGCTAACTGTTCTCACATTCTCAGATGCTTTGCTGATTGCCGACTTTCTCTTATGTTCCAGCACAACGTTTCACTGAGTGCAAAACATTTTCCCACTTTCATGTAAAACATTTGGAAATTGTTTTGTCTGTCTTTAGCTGTTATTTTTGTTGGCAAATGAGCCAACAATCAGCCGTCATCTTCACACATGAATATGCTGACAGGCCAGGGAAAAACGTTTGCTGACTTGACTATTTTCCACGGTAACAGTGCATTAATTGGTCAAAATTACGAACCCACTTTTGATTGGACCCTTTTATGTGCTAAAAGTGCAGGGATTGGTTAAAATTTTGGGCTCTCACCTAATATGCACTAATTGGTTGATTTTGCCTTGAATTATGCAATCTCAGAATCGTGGAATCCTGGAGGGACTGACTAATGGCTGAGACGCTGCTGTGCAGCAAATTGCAGTGCAGCGTTCCAGTGAAAGTGATTTATGATTGGAATCCAGAGGAATTACAGAAAGTGGATGTTTTCTCAGATGAAAGGTGGAGGCTTGTTGAGTTCATTATTTTCATTTATTATCAGGTAATTGTGTTCAAACAGAAGATTTTATTAATAAAACAGGAGCCCGTTCTCCCTCTTCTTTCCTTTACATTATTAAACTCCTTCCTCATGATGGCGGTAAATCCTGTTAGTATTCATGTGGCTGCTGCCCTCTGACTTCTGCATTTGTCATTTAAAGGGATATAATTAGCTAATGGAGTGTGTCTGACTCAGGTCAGTCAGTCTGAGGCAGTTTGTAGTCAGACGATTCAAGCAGCCCCTCAGTTCCATTTAGCTGAATATGATTTAACTGGATGGATGTTGGCTGATTTTGCTTTAAAGAGTCCTTGAATAAATGAATGCAAGAAATGATATTCTAAGGAAAATGTAATTCGTGTTGATATTAAAGATACGTTATTCAGCTGAATATTCTGCATAGAATCATGCTTTGATCCATAAACACAGTGTGAAACTGTTTATTTCTCTCACCTTTCACCTATAAATTTTGCAGCACAGCTAAAAGTTACCTGTTAACAGCGTTTTTTACTTAGAGGAATGTTCAGGGAACATTTCAGCTACAGGAATTTTCCAGAACACCTTCAAATGAAAAGTTACGGTAGATTTCCCTAGAAAGTTCTGCTAAGGGATCACAGTGGTCCTTCTTGTTAAAAGGTATGCTTCCCAGAAAGTTCCAAGATGGTTTTTATAACATTGCTATACTATTAGTTTCCTGGAACGTTTACAGAACATTCTGGGAACCTTCTAGAGTAGGAATCTGTTATCTAAAGAAGAGAAAACGTTCTAGAACCAGAGATTTTGTGAAGGTTTTACAAATATAACCAAATAAGAACATTTAGAAAACATTCCCCAAGGTTAAAGCTTTTCAAATGTACGGCCCCTAGTGATCTAGAATGTTCCTTTTTAGAAAGCTCCCTTAAGAATCTTGAAGAGATTTTTTTCTTTTTAACCAAAAGGGAGTGTTGTGGGATTTGATTTCTGGAATGTTCCTCAGGGATTCTTAAAGGTTTTATAAATTAAACTAAATGGGACTCGTTAGGGAACAACCCTTAAAGATAATTACACAAACATGAAAGGGAAATCCCACAGAAATCTTTTAGCAAAGGTCTTAGAACCAACAATCTGACGTGGAACTTTCCTGAAGAGAACCTTTGGGATCGTCCTGCTGTGCTGCGGACCATGATGCTTTGCACATTAACAAAGTTACATAACATGTCAGAGCAAAACAGAATGAACCAAAATTCTGTGTCACAGACTCTCAGCCATAAACTTTAGCTCAGCTGTTACCATGGCGACGCCTCAGCTGACGATCTCGTGTTGCATGTCTGCTGTCTCGTTTTTTCATGATGGACAGGTCGACCCCACCCATGTGGGGTTATGTAAGTTTACACAGACTTCATCAGCTTGATGTTGTTTGATGGTCGGCTTTTGAGGGTCAGAGGTCAAAGTCATGAAAGAGACTGAAAGATGAAAGACGAGTGTTATGATTTGAAAATCCTGATGCTCAATTTTCCTGTAAATTTCTGTAACAAGTTGATTTGCTTTGGAGATGGATTATAATCTCGCTGTACTGTCAGATTGTGTAATCTTTTTTAAAGGACCATACCATCCATTTTGCATGGTTGAGTCTAATATATTCAATTTTCATACATGTTACGTTACTGACAATCATTTCCCAAAGCATACTACTGGAACGGTGAATTAAAAATGTTTTTCCTACCTTCCAGACCTCCATTGGTTTCAGTTCATTCTGCTATTAAAATCAACTTGTTGATACTGTAAACGTTCTTGGGATAGGTAATCCATCATCACCAACAAGACGTGTATTCAGGTTTTTTTAGAAGTTATGTAATTTTAGTGTTTAAGCTCAATAAAAAGCGTGGAGTGAATGTATGCCTCCACCGGGGAATATAGTCCCAAAAGAAGACCTGCGTTTATGGAAAAATTTAAAGGACCGTGACTTCATAAGGCTGTGTAACTATTAGCAGGAGAAACATGGATTTTTAAGGTGGGTGTATCACTTGAATATTTGATTTTGAAAAATTAAGAGATTTAGCAAAATATCAGGAAAGCTGAAATACGGTTTTATCCTTTGGAAAATGATGGTCAGTAACATAACATGTATGAAAACTGAATATATTAGGCTCAAACATACAAAATGTGTGTTATGGCATGAAGTAATCTTTTAGCTGCATGGAAACTAAATGAAGGTATAAATATGATGTACCGGATCATGGATTGATTCTTCCATGTAGCTTCACTCATTGTTGAACTGAATATATTATCCCAAATGTCAACAGTTATTTGTAGCCTAACAAGGCCGTTTCCCTCGATGAAACAAACCATCTGTTTTATCTCACTGTTTATCCAATCTGTTAATTACCTGCTGTTGCTAAGCTCGCATTTTTTTTTTTTAATCCTTTAGACAAGTGATCCAACAGATAAGGTTAGGTAAGAGATCGACTGGAGCGAACCAGGGGGCTGCTGCAGGGGCTGAATTAGAATTTGTCGCAGTGTTCCCCCTCGTTTCCACTTCACAGCAGACCATCTGAGAGAGAGAGAGGGAGGGGGAGAGAGAGAGAGAGAGAGAGAGAGAGAGAGATTCTTCCAAAGAAAGGGAAAAAATGGAGCAACAGTCAAGTGTAAGATTAAAGTGAGAAGCCCATTTCTCTCTCTCTCTCTCTCTCTCTCTCTCTCTCTCTCTCTCTCTCTCTCTGTGGGAGGTGCAGTGAGCTAGACGTTGCTGATTTGTTTCTGTAGAGGGGTGAGTCGGGTAATTCTGTATACATTTGCGTGGCAGTAAATTAAGCAGCGGAAGTATTAATCAGGCATTTCTGCTCCGTTGGCCTCGGTGAGTCTCCTAAAGGGGATCGATGAAATCAGTTGTGGCTCACAAGGTCTCACGTCGCAGAGATCAGAGCGTCGTTGTCGCTCGACCGATTGTGGATTTAGAGACGGAACAGCAACAGGTCTTTGCAGGAAAGCTGGAGATATCGGGATGGAAGGGAATTGCAAGGAGATTTCAATCTGCAGTGACATGAACAGTAGGCGTCACGGCCTTTCGGTATCCTCCTCTCTGCTTCTTATTGATGACTTTGTTTGGAAAGTAGAAATAAAGAAATGTTGGTCTGATAGTTTGTAGTATACTACACGTTCATCTTATCTACACAGTATTCCAGGGATCCCCAACTGGCAGCCCACGGGCCAAATACGGCCTGTGGGTCCTATCTATCAGGCCTTCAGATGACTTCTCAAAAAAAAAAAAAAAAAANAAAAAAAAAAAAAAAAAAAATCTTGTAATTTAGTTGCACTTATCTCGGGATTGCGCAATCATAAAATGTCATGTTTAGGCTCATTTTGTTGGGGAGAATCTCAGCTTTCCATTCATATTCATATATCTCTAGTTTATTGAGAAATGGTGATTATAAACCACTGCAAACACTACAACAGAAGCACTGGGCCCGGTGCCGGGCCGCTCTGGTAAAGGATTACGTTTAAAAATAAAATTGTTATTATTTTGTAATGGTGGGGGGGGGGNTGGGGGGGGGGGATGGCCCTTGGCTTGGCTTGGCTTGGCTTGGCTTGGCTTGGCATGCTTGACATAATTTGGCCCTTGAGGAAAACTAGTTGGGGAACCCTGCAGCATTCTAAAGACAAGGCATAAAGGTTCCAGGCTGGATTTCAACCCAAACATCGTGGTTATGGTGCTGTTATGGTGCCCAGGTGGAGGTCATGTTGCTGATTCGTTTCCCAGCAGCTCAGCCAGGTGTCCAATCAAACACAATTGGCATTGTTCACACACAGGAAGCCAGAGAAGGATCAAGTCCAAGTCGCTGCTGTTGGTTCAGGTACGAGTCCAGAGGGGAGGTGAAGCTCCTCGCTGGCTTGTAAAAACATGTAGGATGGCACATACGCTCCCCCTCAGGCTAAAAGTGGGAATTATCAGGCTCCTGCGAGGGGGAATTAGCCTTTCCAAACTGAGAGAAAAGATTAAACTGCAGAAAGACATAAAAAAAGGGAATCTTTCTGTGTGGAGTTTTCATGTCCTTCTCGTTCCTGCATGGGTTTCACAAAGCTGCCTTTAACGGTGTCTCAGCACTTGCCCTTCAGGAATTTATTATGCTGTGTTCAACTTGCACAGAAGTCGGTACTTCTGACCTCAGACTAGGAAAAGTCAGAGAAATGCCTTCTCAACTCCCTCAGCTGGAGCGGACACGGCCTGTAGGCAAACGTCCATCGATCTTCCAGTCGTGGACTTATTCAACTCACAGCTTCTACCTCCAAAAAACTTCATTCTTTGTGGTTAACAGTCATCGCTAATAGAAATGTAGGATTCCAGCCTGTTGTAGGATTATTCTAACATGCGGATCTGCTGGTTTTGCTTATAACTGAAAACCAGCTTTGGTCTAATTGAACCTCTCTGTCCGTGGTACGGGTGAAGATGGTAATTTGAGTCAAATGCGCTTTGGTCTGAATGAAAACATCCCTTATAAGTTTTGATCGGTGGTGAAATTAAAGCAGAGAGCAAAGAGCCCAGCGTCTGAGAGAGAGGACGGCTCTTTGCTTACATTTCACAACAGTTTTGGTCAGGATCTCTGCCAAAGACAGCAGACTAAATCATCCTGCTAAGCTGAATCAAACTCACATGCAAACAGGAGAAGATGCAGCGTGTAGATTCACTCTGTAAGTGAGAATCCAGGTTTTAGAAGCTCAAAATCCACCTGAAAATGTTTCCATACCTCCATCAGTGTAACGCTTGTCGTCACGTTTGTTTGTTCGTTAGCAGATTTATACAAATTTGGAAAGTCACAGCATGGGGCAAGGAATAATAAATTAGCCGTTGAGGCCATTTCTAGAGTATTTTACATTCAGCTCTAAACTTCTGAACCAGGAAACAAAACTCTTCTTTTCCTTCGTTCTGTCATTAATCTCTGGAACAGAAGTCCCCAGCCGCCCTAACGAGGTCAGGACTGAGCAGACCTGAATTTAGCTAGCGAGGTCTAGATCAAGAATTGGTCTGTCCTTTTATGGATGATCCAATGTTATTGGCCTTTCCTCTGTCCAAACCAAACTGGAGCACCATGGCCTCTTTCCCTTTAGGTGTCCATTTTTAGCTTAGAGAGTTTGAGAGATGCCATGAATTTACATTTGAGCCCTGTCGTGATGTTTCAGATTGGTTCATCATGCTTTTCTTTCTTTTTTTTTTTAATTAGGTCAATTTGCACTCCTTGGGTTGGGTTTAGGGTTTGACTTTCAATGCTAAGCTAAGGAGTTTCTTTGCAGAACTAGTTTTTTCAAGACTTGTCCCATAATTTTCATCTAATCTTCATCAATTTTGGTATATTTTCATGAGGAAATATTATTTGAATGTTGAGAATTTGCAAAAATCCTCATACAATGCTTGAACATTTCCAGACTGGTTTTAGGTGTTCTCCACAAATCGTGGTTCCGTGATGCAGGATTGTCTATCACAGTGTTTATTTCCATGCAGTCTGTCTTAAAGGAATGAAAGTTTAGAGGATTGTGCAGCTTCTGCAGAGATTTGTGCTGTCTGGGTGCTTTGCAGTGGAGAATTGTAAGCTCTTATATTGCAGTTTTTGAGGTACTTTAATCCATATGAACACGGTAAAGTTGAACCTCCTGACCAGCGGTGGAGGGAGAAGCGTGATCTTAATAATCCTCCGCTGGCCTGGCGTCAGTGGCTGCTGTCAGGCAGAATTATGGGCCGGGGCTTCCCTGTGTTCTCCTCCCTGCTGGATGTGTCTTTACGAGCCGTCTCCACCCTGTCGGCCTCCCTTAACCTCAGAGCTGCAGCCCTGCATGGCAGTAATCCTGTTGCTGGTTGGAGGATGACGCACGATTCACGGAGACAAAGGAAGTGAGAGGTTCAGTGTTCTAAAAAGAAGAGAAACATTCACTGATTTTTTAACCTTTGCCCTTTAATGAAAAATGGGATGTACACTTAGTCCTAGTCATATGAATGCTGAAGTGTGTCGTACAATTTAGCCAAAAAGCAAAGACAGAAGCCTCCACTCCTGCTTCGATTTAGTTCAATTATAGAGAAAACACATCTGAGAATATGAAAAACATCAATTTACATTATTTACACACACACATCCTCTTCAGACTCCATAAATACAGCATAAATAAGAATAATAGCATTCCATGCTCACAGCATTTCTTGCACTGTTTCCATCTGTTAATTTTCTTCTGTATGTCAGAACAAACTTGGAAATGTCAGAACAGTTACAGCTCAAACGTGGTTGAATATTCGGCTGAATTTGGAGGATTCTGTGTGTCTGGTCAGTGTGCATTTATGCAGGTGATAAAAGCCCTTATAATCGTTATGATCTTATTTACTAGACAGGATGATAAATCTTGACGTTTCTGTTTCCAGATTGAGCTAAAAAATGGATCATATGACAGACGTATGGAAGGTTTTTTCCAGGCTGAAAAATTTTGAAAAAAATTCTATATTTCTTTCCATTTTTTAAAATTCTAAAATATTTTAGAATCAAGAATTTGAAAGCATTTTTACAAAATAGATTGTAATTTTTTCAAAACCTTTGAAGAGCATTTTCTAGATTTAAAAATATTTTGTTCTAATTTTTAGATTTTTTTTCTAGAATATTTTGAGGCTTCAGAAACATAATTATCTTCTTGAGTCAAGAATTAGTTTTAAGAGTTTATTTCAATATTTTTTTTTAAAGAATTTCAAAGTATATTTCTAGTTTTTGCTCTGAGATTATTTAAAGATTTTAAAGTTTTTATAGAAGTAAGAATTTTATAAAATAGAGTAACAAAAAGAACTATTTTCATTAAAGTCCAAAGAATCTTTCAGAATCAACCTTGATTTGTTCCTTGAGGGTCAACAGAAATCCTGAAATATGTGGATGTGTTTTTATTTAAAGGAAATATCACTTTTACCACCCAATTATATAAAAACTTGATAAAATTGAGATTTTTTTTTGTTTTTTTTGCCAGTGAATGAGAGTATTTGGGAAATAAGCGTTGCAGATGTGCTGCTGTGGATGTCAGCATGTCGCCGCTGGTAATCTACACACACGCTTTCATCAGAACACAGCCTGATGTGTTTTCATTTAAGAAGTTCTCCAGTGAAAAATCAGAAATCAGCAGGATGTCGGAGCGAAGCGGCTGGCGTTTCCTGTGGGATTCTGCTGTCCGCCTGTCACCCCGACTCTTAATTATTCATCTTTAATAACCACCTGCATCGACTTAATTTTCAGCTTGACATTTCATTAACTTATATCAGATGCTATCATTTGTTTTGTGGAATCACAATTCAAGATATTAAGTTTGCCGACATTAGCTTAGGCACTGAAAATGATCTCATGAACCTTGTTAAAGGTAAATTGTGTAATATTTCATCCACTGACAGTGTAATTTCAGGTACAACATTTGCTGCATGTTTCCTCTCCAGACGGCTGATGATGAAGTCAGGAGTTTTGTGTTTTAAGGGGATTTTACTGGACTGACCTAAATCATCTGGACCCCAGATGAGCTGATGGGCTTTTAGATTTACTGGGAGGAGAGAGAGAGAGAATAAACAGGAAAGGAAGATTCTTTTTTCTTAGTTTAAAGGGGACATTTTGTGTATTTTTTTTTTTTTTTTTTT
>VXCM01009300.1:0-13593 GCA_014773175.1 Lucifuga dentata | reverse complement strand
TGTTTTTTTTGCTTACTTTTAGGGACTCTGGTGCACAAATAGCAGCTTGTTTTCATCTCTCTATTTTTCTTTTCACTTCCAATTACTGTAAGGGTGCTTTCACATGATAAGTGGCATTTGTGCCATATAGAAAAATCTGCTCTTCGCTCAACTCACTGAGCTACACTTATACACTCAGCTCTCCTGCGTCTTGGTCAACACATGGAATGGAGTGCTGACATAGAAACATGCATCATCAAGAAGTGACACAGCCACATTTTGCAGCAATAGATTTGAGGCAGAAGAATGCACTTACTCTTGTTCTATTCTGGAGAAGAGACTGTGCCAAAAAGGGCCAACTTTGGGCATGAAACTCTGTGGTCTCATCATTTAAGTTTGGGATATTGTTCTATGCAGGTTATGAGCTTCTCCATGTTATCATTTCTGCTTAAACACGTCATTTTAAGCAGTGTGTGTGTGTGCAGTGTTTCCCACAGGTTGAAAATATACTTGTGGCCGGGGTGGGGGGATGTATTAGGGGATCCAGTGATAACCTTACCAAGAATTCAGGTTGTCAACGGGGGTTTCGCTTTCTCTGCTTTCGTTTGTTCTGTTTTGCTTTCTTGAGGCTGCCCAAGTACAGCTTATGTATGTGCGTGTGACAGCAGTGTCGGAGTTGTGTGCGGACCCTCACACACTCACGACAACGGCGAGTATTAAACCAAGCTTTAGGCTGGGTCATCCCGCAAAACCTGGGCAGGCTGCCCAAGTTTCACCTATGTGTGGGAAACACTGGTGTGTGTTAGGGTTGGGGTTAGTTCTTTTAACTAACCCCTCACCTTGACCCATGAGAATGTGTGTGTGATCAGATTAAAATTCACCATTTAAAAACTGAATGATCAGCTGAGTTTATTAAATTTATTGATCACTAACACGTGAGGCAAATAGAGGTTTAAACATCACCCAGATTTCATACAGCTGAAATTTATAACCAGAATGAAACAGGTCTTAATTTTAATTTTTTGTGACTGTTTTTTTTTTTTTTTTNGGAAATACTGTTGTTAGGGCTGGATGATACGATTTTTTTTTTTTAAATCACGATATATATATATATATAGATTGATTATTGATATATATATATATATAATAATATAAATCAGGGCAAAGATTCTGCCAGGTTAAGATTTATTTTAACATTTTCTTTATGCTGTTCTGAACGTAAAAAATAATCAACAATTGTATGAACTGAAAAACTGCAAATTGCAGTGATCCTTAATAAATAAATCCAAATTAAATAAACAGCAATCCAAAATGTTGTCAACATAAAAACATTTGTTCTTATGCATTTATTCTGAAGAGCCCAATTATCGTCTACTCAATGTATGGTTCGGATATTCGATTGGACCGCATATCAGAGGTGGTGGCAAAGTAATGGACAGTTTTTAGCAGGTTTTCCACTTTCTGTCTTCACTCCATGTACAGCTGCAGGAGAGCAGTGTGAGAGAAATGTTTGCGACTAGGGAGCTGATATCTTGGGTCAGTAATTTTAATCGGCGTCCTAAATCCCTCTTTTTCAACAGTCCATACTGGCATCATATTGGCATCATATGTTTTAAAACAGCTACAGCATGTGTGATGTCTTTGTGTCTTTTTGTTTTTTGGTTGTATGGTGCAATGGCAGAAAAAGCAGCCTCTATCTTAGTTTTCTGGTGCTGAGCATCTCCGAGTGCTTTGCTGCTTGTCCCGGGGGATGGGTTTGAAGTCGCTGCTGCGTGACCCCTTAAGCGGTTGCACTCTGTGTGCTCAACTGGATGGTAGCGCTCCAGATGGTAAAATAAGTTTGTTGTACATTTTATTTTTTGTTCCTCTTGAATTTCATTGCTTTCCAACTTCTTTTTCTGACTTTCACTCACATATCACCACATGGGCGTGTTCACCGTTTGCAAAATGCTGCTTTGAGGAAGTGGGTGGGCTGTTATGATCACACCAGATTGCCTAGCTTGTTCCAGTTCTGACAAGCTATTGGCTGTTTGACCCATCATTAACTTACTGTATTCAAGCACTATTTTCTATCAACTTTATACTGACGTCCTCATTTTTTTTAATCTAAGATATTTTTATATTGTGATGTGATTATATATCATTTATATTGTCCAGCCCTAACTGTTGTAACTTTTTTTTCCAGGGCAAATGCTAAAAGATTCCAGTAACAGGCGTTTATGAATGATCCCTCATTCATAAACGCCTTTTACTAGGGCTGGACAGCAATTGTGATTTGAATTTGATTTTCAAAGCCCCAATTTGATTTTGGTAAATTCTGGAAAATTTTGTTAGGGTTATGACTTATAAATTACATTATTGTATAAAGAAGTGAAGACATTCTTTCAAAATATACATTGAAAACTTAATGAGTGCATTAAAGGAAACAGCTTTAAGCTAACCATTTGGTTCTGATGCTCTCTGACATCGACTTAAAGCCTTTGTGTAGCCACCTCACTAAAGTGTTGTTGTATGAGCTCAGCTTTCCATGATTCCAGGATTTTAAGCCTAAATCCTTATTGTCTACGATGCTGGAAGAACACATATAAATATATAAAAATAGTAATGGACTTGGTTATTTTTTTATTTATTTTTTTGCTGGAGGTGAGGCAGATGGCTTGCTGGTCGATGCATTTCTTCTGTCATCTGTCTTCATTCAGGTGTCAGTACTGCAGACTTCACAGCAACGCCTCATCAAGTGGTTCCACAAGTTTGTTGTGTTGCTACTACAAAATTTTGCTTCTGAGTTACAAACTTTGCAGTTGGCCTTACTATTATCGGGTTTGTTTGTATCCTTTTGCTTTTGAAAGCCAAAATGAGTCCAAACATCTGCTCTAAATCTCGGAGGTGCTGGTGTTCTCTCACCCACATCCCTGCCAAGAATTACATCCCCACTTCTGCCTAGACACCACAGTCACAGGTGCCGTGTTGTTTTTAATACAAGCTTGGTCTTCTACACTTTCTGAACGGAATGTATGCTACTAGCATGACTTATGTTACTAGCATGACTTGCAGTACTAGTGTTCAATTAAAAATCAGACTATATAAAAGATAGATTTTTTTTTTTAATTTTATGAATCAATAATTGAATTATTTGAATCTGAATTGCAGTTAATCAAAAAATCTGATTTTTTTTGCCCATGCCTAGTTGTTGCAGTTTGCAGTGTTGTTACTTTGCAATCACCAATACAACATTGTTCATATTGTCTTGAATATCGTTATCCCAAAGAAACCTTCAGATATCATATTAGTTTAAGGCTGTATCGCCCACCCCTAGTGTGCTGTTTAATGATTTTAAGTAATGCCTAATGTAAAAGAGACTCTTCTACAATAATGAAATGATATTGAACTAATAAGCACCTGATATTGGTAGGGACATGTTATTGTTGTCCCAGATTATAATATCCCAAAATCTATTGTGTAATATAAATTTAGGAAATATTGCCCAACTCTACACAGACTGTTGCTGTGGGCATGTTCTGTCTGAAATGTTTTAGAAAAGCAGAGGCAGAGTTTCAGCTCAGTTAGGAGGGACTCACAGTTTGACTACAGCATCACAGCAGATCATTAACATAGTTCCCACAATGTCACTAAATGTTTTGTCATTTCTAATCTAAACATTATTGCGACTTTAAATAAGGGATTGGTAAGTTCAGGGTATTTGTCACAACTGTTTCATTGATAATGATTTTATATCCTTTAAAAAAACTGGAGAATGTTTGTCTGCTTCATGCTTTGGCTGGATCATGGGAAATTCTACACAGAATTCAAATTTCACACTTAGTGCCTGCCTACTTTGACACTGGGGATTTTAAAATACTTATTTTTCCTGATTGTTATGTCATTGCATATTTTAATTCTTTTTGCCAATTTATTGCTGATTGTGATAATCTGTATAAACAGAAGCTTACATGAACCTATGTACCTGTTTCTGTGCAGCCTGTTTGTAAATGAACTGTTTGGTNAAGCTTACATGAACCTATGTACCTGTTTCTGTGCAGCCTGTTTGTAAATGAACTGTTTGGTAGTTCTGGTTTGTTTCCGTTCCTGCTAGTTCAGATTCTCTCTGACATTCACACGGTTTCTGCTTCCTTTTGTTTCCTGCATGTTTTCTGGTTGTTCTTTTATGGAAATGTAGAACTTTTCACCTTAGCCATCATGTCTTATGACAGATATGTTGCTATCTGTCATCCTTTGCAATATAACAGACAAATGACAGTGAACAAAGCTGTCATTTTTATCGCTCTAACATGGTTATACCCTTTTCTTGCAGTTACTGTCATGATATCATTGAGTGCTCCTTTACAGCTGTGTGGGAACATCATTAACAAAGTGTGTACTGTGACAATTACTCCATTGTTAAACTGGTGTGTTCTGACACTACAGTCAATAACATCTATGGACTCGTATACACTTTTATCACAGGCTTGGGATTTTTTTTTTTTAAATTTGTTACACTTATATGAAGATTCTTAAAATCTGTTTTTCTGGTTCCAAACAGACCAGACAAAAAGCTGTCAGTACCTGCTCACCTCACCTTCCTTCCGTTGCCAACCTTTATTTCGGGTCTTTCTTTGAAATACTACAGAGCAGATTTAATATGAACAATGTACCCAATTTGTTACGCATTTTTCTATCTTTGTATTTTATGCTATGTCAGCCGCTCCTTACTCCTGTAATCTACGGACTGAATTTATCCAAAATCCGTGTGATATGTAAAAGTCTGGTGTTTGGTAAAATATAGGTCCCTAATGTTAGTGGTCATAGATAATTCAACATGGGATGCCTTTAACAATACTAATATGAAAGTTAATGATGTCTGTATAATGTGTTCAATTAACTGCTGCTTTAATAAATGTAGAGCCCATATACGGATAGTGATGATGAATGTTTCTGTTTAATGGCATTTTACTTTTTAGGTATTTAAACTTAGTGTCGAAATGATCTCTTATCAACTGCAGAATCTGTAGACATGATACTTCCCCTCTTTAGAGTAATGCTTTTTTTAAAAAAAAAATTTTTTACTCGTTTGTCCACATATGTTAATTGGCAATAAAGGGCTGACTGAAAGATAAGATGTCTTAAGATGCTGATTTCAATCATATTATGATGTTCACATGACATAAAAAAAAAAAGATTCATTACATTAATTGGAATAATCAACATTTTAACATGTGTGTTAACGTACTGCGTTTGGTTTAGTGATGGATTGTGTCATCATGGCTTTGGTCAGGGTAATATGGTTAAAATCAGTATGTAGAATATAAAAATAATTTCTTTTTTCAAACATATGCATAGGAAATACCCAAATATTTTTATGGTTTTGAACAAATTATACCTTTTCTCACCAAAATGGCATTAAATTGATTGAAATATATAGCCAAGACATTATTGACTGTTGGAATTACTATTACTGCTGAAAATGACTGATTTATAATTTATTATTCACATAAAACTGCAAAGCCCCATTTTCAGCAGCAGGAGGAAAAGCAATAAAGACATTTTTTTTTCACAGTCCATTTTGCTTTTATTTGCAACGGGTGCCAATATTATCGGAGGACAATATAATTGATCATGTTTAAATGCTAATCAGTTATTTCAGACACCTTTATAGCACACCCAAAACCATTATTCTGTTCAGTTAAGCAGGTAAATTGTCTTTACTTTGGTTGCAAGACAACTGGCATTCCTAAAGTTCAATTTTGGGTTAAAAAATGGCCCCAAAACAGCTTTTTTTTGACATATACAAAAGAAAAAATACAAAATTACATTTTAAAAAAAGCAGATGTGAAGGAGAACTGCAAAATATCGTCAAGGGGCCTACACAAGGCAATTCTCCATACATGTCAAGATTTAAGACAATTTGAAAAAGAAAATCAGAAAAAAGGAACAAACACAAAGCAAAACAACAAAAGAACATTTGAAATCTCTTGGTGCAACTCAAGCAAAATGTCAGACCCTGAAGGCAACATACATGAAAAAAAGAAATCAAACTAAAAGTCCATATGGATAACACTGTTGAGAACAAAACAATCCTTTTACAGCTTTCTTAAACTGAAGAGGAGCCAAATTAATGAAATTAGAAGGCAGGACATTCCTTAAGATCAAACCTTTGTATATGCAACCAAATTGTAACTGAGCTGTTTGACAAGCAGGAGGCCTGAGTTTACGAGTAGTAGTACAAGTAGAATAATTATGAAATTGATAATTAAAGGAATTGAGCTCTTCAAAATATGGAGGAAAGAGTCTGTTTAATGACCCATAAACAAATAAACAGATCTGAAGGTGATTAACTTGGTAGGGTGCCAGACTGATGAAACAGAATTTGAGACGGATGATTTGTATTTACACAATTTATAATACACCATTGCTAGTTTTTGAAGATGAAATACAGAGCCCAGTTTTGTTGGATAAGTACTCACCCAGACCATATTCAATAATAAATGTGTGGATAGAAAATAATATACAAGAGTGGTGACCTCAGTGTTAATCAAGGGTCGAATTCTTCCTAATATTTCAACACTTTTAGCCATTTTAGATGCCGCTGCTTTTCCAGGATAAAGATTCATCAAGATGTACCCTCAAAAATGTTATAGACTGTGCTTTAGCAATGATAGAGTTGTTAATTAACGATATTTAAGGAAGGCTTATATTTACCAGACCTATTACCAAAGCAAACAAAACATGTTTTTCTAATATTAAGGGATAATTTGTTACAATTGAGCCAGTCACTTATCTTAATAAGTTCTTCATTTAATTATTAACTATAAAATTTGGAGTTTTACATGAGTAAAACACAGTTGTATCATCAGCAAATAAAACCTTGGACAACTTACAAGAGGCATTACAAAAATCATTAATATAAATCGAAACTAGAACAGTCAACATTTTCTAAAGAAAATGTAATGTGTGCTTGCCTGTTGCGGGACTTCCTCCATTACTGTGTGTGTGTGTGTGTGTGTGTCTGCATGTGTGCACATGCCCATGTGCATGTGTCTGCTAAGACTGTTTGCTGTACCTCCCACAGTTTGTAAGATTTGGACACTTAGACAGAATGTCTCCTCACTTGAATGTCACACAGCTCATTGATGTGATGTTTGTTTAAGAGTGGGGAAGGGATGTCAGCATGTTTGCGCGCCCAGTGCACTTTCAAAGGGGAAAAATCATGTCTTTTTTTTTTTTTTTTNTTTTTTTTTTTTTTTCAAAAATCAACTGTGGTTGTTATAGTGTCCCTATCAGATAGACTGATGACAAATTTTTTGCACTCGTCTACTGCATGCCAGCAAGTTTGGTAACAATAGACTAATTTATTTATGAGATATAGTAGGTTTTGTTGAACGAATCACACCCACTCAACTTTGGCAGCCAATTGTAGCAAAACGATAAGAAATATCATACAGCATCAAATGTAACTTTTGTTTGCATTTGTCCAGAGATTACACATGCCAAAGTTTGTGTCAACTGAACTAAAGATGTAGGAGTATGTACAAAAAACTGTTTTGGAAAAAAGATTAAAAATGCCAGAAATTTTCTTTAGGTCGAAATGGGCGTGGCCTATATGGATGGATCCTTCTCAATCCAAGGAATCCAGGGAAAAGGGAATTTTGATGATAGGACACATGGTTCAAAAGTTAAAAGAAAATTCATTTTGAAGTATTTTCCCAATTTCTGTTATTGTTAAATGTGCTACAATAAAGGCTCAACAGATCCAAATATCTATCCAAATGGCTATCTAGACATTGCCTACAGAAAGTTAAAAACTCTGATTTTCTTAGTAATAAACAGGGGTGTACTTACTTCTTACTGATACGGCATAAATATGATTAAAGTTTAAGATATTATATAGGGAGGCTGTTTCCTTAGACAGCCATGTTTCAGTAATACGTATTATGTGAAAAGTATTGCCAAGCCTGTTTAAACAGAGATCAAGAATGTCATGATTTTTATGTAGACTGCAAACATTAGCATGACAAACTGAAAAATCTCTATTATCTGACATTTGACTCATGAAATGTTTAAGCTTTCTGAAGAAACGTGAGTCTATTGTTGTTTTGTGAAATGGAGATTAATTAATGTGTCAGATTGACAAGAAATTGAAGATGGTGGACAAAGGTGTCCACCACTGTCTTGAGAGAAATGAGCAAACTGGATCTAACCAGGATATGAAAAGAAGCACAAGGCCCAGATTCACAACTACTCAAGAGGATAAACATCAGATTCTGTAATTTGAGAAACAGACTCCTTACAGGCCTCAGTTGGCTGCTTCCTGAAATAGTACTAGCCAAGTACAGTAGAAAAATCATTCGGGGATACTGGTTGTAAAAGCAGGCTTTCAAAGATAAAACCTTTCTGAGATTGGCAGATAAAAAGATTTGAGAGTTTCAGATAGCCAGCATTCCAGAATCATCATGTGTGAACACTCGTTCTTCTCATTGGTCAGAAAGTACTTGTAGAGCAGCTGGACACGCTCCACTTAGTTGGACATGTTAGTGGAGTGACACCAGGTGGACTGGGATTGACGTGTTCTCCCTTGCAAATAACAGATATCTTGATGTTAGGGCAGGAGCTCTAGATGCTGATAAACTAGGTGTTTGATCCTCATACAAGCCAGAAATCATGGTAAGGCCAAGCTTGGAGTCCCGGGTGCAACAGAACATTGCCACTAACCTGTGCATGACACTGGCAGACAGATTCCAGCTTTGCCAGAAGATGGTGTATGACTACTACTGTTGGGGAAGCCCAGATCTCTATCAATTCCCCACAGACGAAGAGCCTTTCTGCTAAACTTGATAGCGATAGCCCCTGGGTTGGACCACCCCAGGCTTTTGAGGAGATCTGCAATGTGGTCTGCTTTACTGCTGTCACCAAATTGCATTGAGGTGATACATGATGTGTACTTGAGCTCCTTGTGGAGCAGGCTAGAGCATGATGAATATGTCACCAAATGGGTCCTGGGCCTGTGTATCACTTCAGCCACAGCTGTACGGTCAGCAGTTCCTTGTGGGAACAGATCATTCCTCTCCTACTTGGCTACTTCAAAGAGACAGAGGAGCAGATGGTCCAGTGGTTGGAATCTCTGTAGGTGTTTGACTTTGAAGTGAAGCACCAAGCAGGGCAGCAGGTGGTTTTGGTCTTTGCTAAGGTACATGATTCTAGACCCACATCTGCTTCTTCAATTGTTTTGGAGGGGTTGTCAGTACTGTGGATTTGTTCTCACAACCAACAACTTTTTTTAATCTATTGCACAATATGCATTTATGCACCTTATCTTCATTGCATCTGTGCATTTATTTTAAACGTGAAAAACTTAACATTATTATTTATTTTATCTATATTATCTTATATTTTATGTTGTTGTTTGACAGTTTCTTAAGTGGTGCGTGACCTCAAGTGACCCTCGTGTGCAGCCTCTGAGGCTGGCAGTTTTGGCCTAAATTATGCCACATTTTCTGCACGCCCACTGTTGAATCTATTAAGCAGAAAAAAAAAGACATTAAAAAAAATCTCTTCAATTAGCAGTAATGTGACAACAGACTAAAACTGTTATCCTTTTGACTTTGCCTCCAAAATGATTTATACAAGTATGTACATTTTCATGTATATTTGGCAAACTGTATCTTATTAATTCCATATCTTACTTCCATTTTTGCCCTAATTGGAATATAAATTCAGAATTATATATGTGTGTGTGTATGTGTGTGTCTATATATATATATGTGTGTGTGTCTATATATATATATATATATATATAGACACACACACACACACATATATAATATAAATTCAAAATTATATAAATTCAAAAATCAAATTATAGCATTCATGTAAACATACCTCATTACCTCATTATCAAAGCTCCGGTGGAGTATCAGTCACTGGAGCTTTGATAATGATTCTATAACTTCTGTAGGCATCTTCTATCTGAAAAGATTAAAAGAAGCAGAAGCAAAGTTTCGACTCAGTTAGGACGGACTCAGTGTGAATACAGATCGATTATAGAATTCGTAGAATTCACATTAAGTCACAAACTCTTTTCTCATTTCTAAACTAAACCTTATAATGACTTTAAATAATGGAATAGTTGGTTTGGAGTACTTGGAGTCACAGAGTTTTGACAGTAATGCATTTCTGCAAGAAGAGTGAATGAGTGAACTGATGCTTGAGCAGCAGATTGTTTAAAACAAAGATAAATTTGACATTTAAACTTGTAAAACTTAATTTTTAAAACTGGTTTCTCCTTTTCATTATGTAAATGATGTATGCCAAAAAATGGGAAAATGCTACTGATTTCATACTTGATGCCTACTTTGACACAGGTCAGTTAAAATACTTATTTTTCATTATAATTTTGTGTTTATATATTGTAATTCTTTTTGCCAATTTATTGCTGATTGTGGTAATCTGTATGAACAAAAGCTTACATGAACCTATGTACCTATTTCTGTGCAGCCTGTTTGTAAATCAACTGTTTGGTAGTTCTGGTTTGTTTCCATTCCTGCTGGTTCAGAGTCTCTCTGACATTCACACTATTTCTGCTTCCTATTGTTTCCTGCAGATTTTCTATGTGTTCTCTTATGGAAATGTAGAATTTTTCACCTTAGCCATAATGTCTTATGACAGATACCTTGCTATCTGTAATCCTTTACAATATAATACACGAATGACAGTGAACAAAGCTGTCATGTTTATCGCTCTAACATGGTTATACCCTTTTCTTGCAGTTACTGTCATGATATCATTGAGTGCTCCTNTTTTATCGCTCTAACATGGTTATACCCTTTTCTTGCAGTTACTGTCATGATATCATTGAGTGCTCCTTTACAGCTGTGTGGGAACATCATTAACAAATTATACTGTGACAATTACTCCATTGTTAAACTGGCGTGTTCTGACACTACAGTCAATAACATCTATGGACTCATATATACTTTTATCACAGTCTTTGGTCTTCTTTTTCTAATTTGTTACACTTATATTAAGATTCTTAAAATCTGTTTTTCTGGTTCTAAACAGACCAGACAAAAAGCTATCAGTACCTGCTCACCTCACCTTGCTTCCCTCATCAACTTTTCTTTCGGATGTTGCTTTGAAATATTGCAGAGCAGATTTAATATGACCAGTGTACCCGATGTGTTGCGCATTTTTTTGTCTTTGTATTTTCTTACATGTCAACCACTCTTTAACCCTGTAGTGTATGGCCTGAATATGTCCAAAATCTACATCATATGTAAAAGTCTGCTGTTGGGTAATGTATTAGGCCACTGATATTAACCAGACATGTATTAGATGCGCCCAGCTTTTGTAATCAGCCAATAATCAAAATGGAATGCATTTGACAGTGATNCATGTATTAGATGCGCCCAGCTTTTGTAATCAGCCAATAATCAAAATGGAATGCATTTGACAGTGATAATATGAATGTTAATTATGTCTTTATAATGTATCAGTTGCTGCTTTAATGAATGTAGAGTCTCTAAACAGATTGTGATGGAGAATGCTTCTGTGTGCATTTTATATTTTTGTACCTTAAAACCTACACACTCCTACACACTCACACGCCACACACACACACACACACACACACACACACACCCATGCAGTGGGACTACTATGTAGTGACCAAATTGATTACCTGTCTTATTTTAGTGTCAGTCTTTTAAAATGTGGAGCTCTAAAACACAGAATGTAGGTTTACTTTGTTGATATAACACATTGCTGTGAAAAAGTATTCAGCCTCCTCCTGATTTCTTCTTGTATGTATCTCATACTAAGATCTTCAAACAAAACTTAACATAAAAGAAAGGCAATCTGAGTAAACAGAAAATTTAGTTTTTAAATGATAATTTTATTTATTGAAGCAAAAACGTTATCCAACACCTATATCATCCATGTAAAAAAGTAATTGACCCCCTAAACTCAGTAATTGGTTGCAACATTTAGCAGCAACAGCCGCAACCAAATGCTTCCGATAATTCTAGATCAGTCTCTGACATCACTGTGGTGGAATTTTATTCCACTCTTTTTTACAAAATTGCTTTAATTCAACCACATTGGAGGGTTTCCAGCATGAATAGCCTGATTAAGGTCTTGCCACAGCATCTCAATGGGGTTCAAGTCAGGAAATTGACTAGGACATTCCAAAACCTTCATTTTGTTCCTTTTGAGCCATTCAGAGGTGAACTTGCTCTTAAGCTTTGTTTAAGGATTGTTGTCTTGCTGCAGAACTCACTTGCACTTCAAAGCACAGACTGATGACCGGACATTCTCCCTCAGGATTTTCTGGTAGAGAGCAGGATTCATGTTTCCCTCAATTATGGTAAGTTGTCCAGGCCCTGAAGCAGCAGAGCAACCCCACACCATCATGCTACCACCACCATGCTTGACCCTAGGTATGGTGTTGTTATTGTGGAACGCTGTGTTTGGTTTATGCCAGGTGTAAGACGACCCCGTCTTCTACACAGTTCCACTTTCCACTCATCTGTTCATAGAACATTTTCCCGAAAGGTCTGAGGGTCATCAAGGTGTGTTTTGGCTAAATTGAGATGAGCCTTCATGTTCTTCTGGGTTCTCAATGGTTTTCACCTCGCCACTCTCNTTTGGCTAAATTGAGATGAGCCTTCATGTTCTTCTGGGTTCTCAATGGTTTTCACCTCGCCACTCTCCCATGGAGGCCATTTTTGACCCATACCTTTCTAATAGTAGTCATGAACACTGACCTCCATTGAGGTGAGAGAGGCCTGCAGTTCCTTTGATGTGTTGTNTAATAGTAGTCATGAACACTGACCTCCATTGAGGTGAGAGAGGCCTGCAGTTCCTTTGATGTGTTGTGACTTCCTGGATGAGATGTTGCTGTGCTCTTGGAGAAATTTTGGAAAGTCGGCCTGTCCTGGGAACCGTCACCACTGAACCAAGTTTAAAATAACGGCTCTCACTGTGTTTCTTTGGAGTCCCAAAATCTTAGAAATGACTTTGTAACCCTTACCAGATAGATATATTTCAATCAGCTTCTTTCTCATCTCTTCAGGAATTTCCTTTGATCGAGGCATCATGTGCTACTGGCTGAGATCTTTTAGCTACTTCACATTGCTGAAAAAAATGCTATTTAAGTGATGTTTAGATTGAACATGGTTGCAGGGATCAAGCCTGGGTAATAAATGGAGGTTTCTCTTCAATAGTCATTCAAGAGATGAAATAAAGTTTGATTTTTACAGGTGGACAGGTCATAGTCAAAATTAGGAATCNTCAAGAGATGAAATAAAGTTTGATTTTTACAGGTGGACAGGTCATAGTCAAAATTAGGAATCAGTCAGTATATTTACATGCAAGTAAAAACTTCGATTTTACTCAGATTAAGGTATTACAGTCCTGTGAAAAAGTATTTGCCCCCTTACAGATTTCTTCTGTTTTTGCTTTTGTCACACTTACATGTTTNAAGATAACCTGAGTAAATACAAAATGCAGTTTTTAAATGATGATTTCATTTATTAAGGGAAAAAAGCCATCCAAACCAACCTGGCCCTATGTGAAAAAGTAATTGCCCCCCCTTGTTAAATGATGAATTAAATGTGATTAACC
>VXCM01009299.1:2659-16228 GCA_014773175.1 Lucifuga dentata | reverse complement strand
TAAAGGTTCTACAGTAATAATAAAAGTTCTACAGTAATAATAAAGGCTCTACAGTAATAATAAAGGCTCTACAGTAATAATCAAATTCAGATATTTCCTATCAATTCTATTAAATTAGAACCAAATTGCAGGTTAGCGTGCTTTCACGTGATAAGTGGTGAGGCTGGTGTTTTTGGTGTGTTGGGAGCTGAACGACGCTCCCCTCGCTGCTGCAAAGTTCAAAGTTCATCATTTAGTCATATTTAACTTTGACCTTTCCAAAGCACAGCCAATGAGAAAACAGTTGCATTTGACGTAAGACGAAGTGACACGACAACAGAGGAGAAGCTGCGTCGAGCGATTTCCTGAAAACACTTTTAAAATGTTGCTATGATCTGAGCAGCAAGGTGATCGCATCGTGAAACCTCAGGTAACCTGGACCAAACTATGGTCCTAGTTGAAATATCAGGTTTGGGTTCTAACCAAGCCGCTAACAAGCTGCTAAGCAAGCCACTAACCAAGCCGCTAACCAGGCCGCTAACCAGGCCGCTAAGCAAGCTGCTAACAAGCTGCTAAGCAAGCCACTAACCAAGCCGCTAACCAAGCCGCTAACCAGGCCGCTAACCAGGCCGCTAAGCAAGCTGCTAACCAAGCCGTGCTAAGCTAACCAAGGCGCAGGGCACAAATACCACTTATCATGTGAAAGTTAACTAAAAAATAGATAAACTTAATTTAAAGTTTTTTTTTATGTTGCTGCATTTTGAAATTAAATCAGACATTAGCGTGTACGTTAGCGTGTACGTCTACATGTCCATCTTTTCAGCTGATATTCACCAGCCGTGTGTGGATATGTTAAGAGACATGAGAACAGAAAATGCAGCAGTATTTTATGTACATTTAAGCCTTTTCTTCTTGTTTTAAGGTTTTATTATTCTTATATTTCAGTGTTTCATATACTGTATAGTTTGTCAATTGCTATTTAAAATTTACGACTATTTAACTGTAAAATATGTTGCCTTTGTAATGCATTTGTCATAACTCTATCAAATTTGATGGATTATGGCAAAAAAATCATTTATCTTTATCTTTTTAAAAAAATATAAGCTACTGTGTCAGCATTTCAAGTCACTCTGTAATCTGTCTCCTCCCACAATGATCAGAAAACCAGACATTAAATATAGCTAATACTTGCGCTAACCAAGGCGCTAACGAGCTAATGAGATGCGCTAACAGTTCATAGATTCTACCTCCAGCCTCTTTGCTCACCTGTCCTCCCTGATTACATCCACAAAGTGGGCGTCACTCTTCTCTTTGACATTCTTGGCTCGGAGCTGAATGAGGGCGGAGTGGTCCATGCCCGTCCCCGCCGTCCCCGCCCCCCCAGCCATGCCTAGACTGGTCCCAGTGCTGGTGCTGGTCTTCTTCTCTTTCTCCTGCAACATGTCGCACAAGGAGCTCTGGCTGGCCTGCACGGCGTCCTCCAGCGGCGGGCTCAGCAGGCCATTGGCCGCTCTGGGACTGTGTCCTGGAATGAACTGCAGAAGAAGACGAGGAATGAAAAGAGATTAATTTGTAGAAGAAGAAGAATGAGGAAAGGACGGAGAAGAAGAAATGTGTTAAGTAGCTAAAGACGTTTTGAACCTTGGCGCTGCTGCTCTTGTGTTCGTCCTGACAGCCATTCAGTACGGTCACCTCCTCACCTGGCTCCGCCCCCGAAGACAAAACCGCATTACAGGACACACAGGGAGGCTGCAGAGAAGCAAAGGGAGACAGGAAGTAAGCTGGTGTGAGAACGCTTCAGTCAATCTCAAGCTGGCGATCCCAACATACAACCTGCATACATGTTACGTTACTGACAACCATTTTCCAAAACATAAAACCGTTTGTTAGTTTTCCTGTTATTTTTCAAATCCCTTAATCTTTCAAAATAAAATGTTCAGGTGATACCTTAAAATTCAGTGTTTCACCTGCTAATAGTTATTCACGGCATGGTTGTTTTAATTTCTCTGTAAAAGCCGTCTTCTCCTGGGACTATATTTCCTGGCAGAGACATACATCGTTTTCCGTGCAGTAAATAAAGTTAATTTGGTAAAAAAAATCAAAAAAAAAAAAAATCTAACAGACGTCATGTTTGCTGTGATGGGTTATTTATTTCATGTTTCAAGTCTCTACAAGCTGATTTTTATGTTGTACTAGAATGAACTGAAACCAATTAAAGTCTGGAAGGTAGGAAAAACAATTTTGAAATTTACAGCTAATGCAGTATATTTTGAGAAATGGTTGTCAGTAATCTAAGGTGTATACGGATACAGATAGCATATATTGGGCTCAAACAAATACATGATCACTGGTATGGTCCTTTAAGGTGGCGGTCACTCAAATCCTTCCTTTCCTTCCCCACAGTATAAAGGCTTATTTCTAAAAAGAGCACAAACACGCACGGCGCCCGCCACAAATATTGGCGATGTTGGTAAATAAAAGAAAAAGGGGCTTTGAAAAAAATCAGATCTTGATGTTTGTCCCTCCAGGCTTCCTTAGCATCAAGTAGGAGTCTCATGCTGCAACGAGGACAGAAGGCTTTGCCGGCTTCCTGCCCGTGAATATGGCTAAACAAAATAATCTGCGTGGCGTTTCAGCCAGGAAAGACGCCATGAAAAGGTTTAAAGGACCGTACCATCCATTTTGCATGTTTGAGTCTAATATATTCAGTTTTCATACACGTAACATTACTGACAATCATTTCCCAAAGCATACTACTGGAACGGTGAATTAAAAATGTTTTTCCTACCTTCCAGACCTCCATTGGTTTCAGTTCATTCTGCTATTAAAATCAACTTGTTGATACTGTAAACGTTCTTGGGATAGGTAATCCATCATCACCAACAAGACGTGTATTCAGGTTTTTTTAGAAGTTATGTAATTTTAGTGTTTAAGCTCAATAAAAAGCGTGGAGTGAATGTATGCCTCCACCGGGGAATATAGTCCCAAAAGAAGACCTGCGTTTATGGAAAAATTTAAAGGACCGTGACTTCATAAGGCTGTGTAACTATTAGCAGGAGAAACATGGATTTTTAAGGTGGGTGTATCACTTGAATATTTGATTTTGAAAGATTAAGAGATTTTGCAAAATATCAGGAAAGCTGAAATATGGTTTTATCCTTTAGGAAATGATTGTCAGTAACGTAACGTATGAAAATTTAATATGTTAGGCTCAAACATGCAAAATGGGTGGTATGGTCTTTTAATAAACAGCAGCAGAAATGAGAAGAATCCATCACTAATGGATGGCAGAAGCATCAATTTCCAGCTCTTTTATGACTTACTGCAGTCCTGTCTGGGGGTGGGCGGGGCAGCAGAGGCTCTGTGGCCTGCGGTCCGCCGGGGATCAGGTCGGGCGTGCGGGCATGAGGACAGGCGGGCGGCCCGACCCCCGAAATCTCCCCGAGCTGGGAACAATCACACTGGACATCACAATCCCACTTCCTGCCTGAGATCAGGTACGTCCTCAGCCCTGAGGAAACAAACCACCGCCGTTAGCTGCAGCCCCGCTAGCATTAAAGGAGCAATCTGAAGATTTTTCACATTTAATCTACATACATTATGTTTACCAAAACATAAAACTACATCTTAGTTTTTGTATTATTTTGTCATATCTCCTAATCTTTTAATATTAACTATTCAAATAACTTAAAATTCAATGTTTCACCTGCTAGCATGAATGTCTGACTGTAGAAGGCACGTTTGTTTTTAATTTCTCTCTAAAAGTGTCCTGGGACTATATTTCCTGGCAGAAACATGCTGCACCGCCATGTTGCACCAATTTAAAGAACTTACTTCGACACAAAATTTAGTAGACGTCGTGTTCTGATAGGAAGGTAGGAAAAACAATTCTAATATTTACCGCTCTTGCAGCATGTGTTGGAAAATGGTTGGTAGAAATAACGTGTACACGGGTTGTATTTATTGCAAAATCACCAGTATGATCCTTTATGTATGCCGACCTGTCAGAGTGTTTCTGACAGGTCGGCAGTAACGTCGTCATGCTTTTTTCACCAGATACACACCACCGCTCCAAAGTCAAGAATCATGTCATTTAAGTTGTTCTGCTGTTTTATTCAATAATCGTGTTTTTTAAATTATATGAAACAAACACCAAAATGTATTTTAAGATGTTTTATTTAGTATTTCAAAGTGTTTAAATGCTAAATAACAGTATTTTAGTGAGATTTAATCTCTGCTTTGTAAATATTCAGCATCAGATTCTACAGCATCAGGGAATAATCTAGAATTTCCTAATAATCTCTGGAACCACATCCAGCTTCTCTACATGAATCTGGAATCATCTACAACTCATGTCAGGATTCTGGACTATTTCAATAAAATGTCTTCAGTTTTACAGCTTCTAGCTAATTATTTTAAACCTGTAGCTGCAAAATACTGACAGACATGTAGAATCATTTCATACATATGAAACTAATGACTGGAAACATGGATTCTGTGTGAAAGTCACTCGTGATCACACGCTTTGAGCGGTGGTGTGTTTGCACTCCGGTCATGTTCACACTAACACAGCGCCAACGAGAAAATACACAAACAGCGGCGCAGAGAAATGGCTCGTAGCCACACCGCTATCAGCCTGTCCAAACACACAGCGACTTNAACAGCGGCGCAGAGAAATGGCTCGTAGCCACACCGCTATCAGCCTGTCCAAACACACAGCGACTTGCCAGCGGCCTCATTGTTCAAACAGCTCGTGTGCTAACCCGCGGCGGCGCTAACGCAGCAAATGCAGGCCATAAAGGGCTGCGGCGTGGGAGNTGTGCTAACCCGCGGCGGCGCTAACGCAGCAAATGCAGGCCATAAAGGGCTGCGGCGTGGGAGTTTTTACAGGCTGCAAACTGACTGCTGATGTTATTTGCTTGTAGTCAGTTAAAGTATTTACTCTGAGCGCCGACCAGAACCAGAAAGAGCTGATTTTCAAGTCTTTACACTGACTTCCTGTTAGTTTTCCTATTGATTTTTAAATTTTTCTGTTAGTTTGTAAGGCCCTATGCACCAGGCTATTTATTAGAAATGCTTTTAATCTGCTGCTTTGCTCTTTAATCATCCCAAAGAACTAAAACTTTCAGCGATGCAGCTTTTGGCCGTGACGCTGCGAGCGGCTGATCTATTTCCTGAGGATCTGAGACCAGCTGAAAATCTTGATATTTTTAACACAGACGTGAAACCATCTATTCAGCCTGGCTTTCAGTCGTGTTTTATCATTTTATACTATCTCTGTTTTTGTACACTTTTTGAAGGACCAACTTTTGCATGTTTGAGCTAATATATTCAGTTTTCATACATGTAACGTTACATCAATCATTTCCCAAAGCATACTACTGGAACGGTGAATTAAAAATGTTTTTCCTACCTTCCAGACCTCCATTGGTTTCAGTTCATTCTGCTATTAAAATCAACTTGTTGATACTGTAAACGTTCTTGGGATAGGTAATCCATCATCACCAACAAGACGTGTATTCAGGTTTTTTTAGAAGTTATGTAATTTTAGTGTTTAAGCTCAATAAAAAGCGTGGAGTGAATGTATGCCTCCACCGGGGAATATAGTCCCAAAAGAAGACCTGCGTTTATGGAAAAATTTAAAGGACCGTGACTTCATAAGGCTGTGTAACTATTAGCAGGAGAAACATGGATTTTTAAGGTGGGTGTATCACTTGAATATTTGATTTTGAAAGATTAAGAGATTTAACAAAATATCAGGAAAGCTGAAATACGGTTTTATCCTTTGGGAAATGATTGTCAGTAACGTAACATGTATGAAAACTGAATATATTAGGCTCAAAGATGCAAAATGGACAGTTGGTCCTTTAATTTTTGCTTACAGCATTTTATTTTATTGTGTTATGTGTTATTAGCTGCTTTTATTTAGTATTATTTTGATGTAAAATAGTCTCACATTCTTCTTGGGCTGGCTGGGATGCGATGCTGGTGGTTAATTCTGGGCTGACTTTAAATGGTCAGAATTTAGTGGAATATTGGTGTTTTATTGGTGTTATTTTCTACATTGCATGCTGTTTTATACAGAGACTAAATTGTTAAAATATTTATCAGGCTCAAACATGCTCCAGAGTCTTAAACGCTCAAAACAAACTTGGTAAAAACTCCCTCAAACGTCACAGGTCAGGTCAACAATCATAAATGAAGGTCAAAAGCAGGTCAAGCAGGCAAAGAAAGGAAGTTATGAGCTCTGCCCTTCATGCACACTCATAAAAACATCCATAACGGCTCTGTGTAACAAAGTTCTCTGTCGGATCTTTAATGGATGCTAACAGGAGCCTCAAGCTTCAAACGACCAAACATCTGCAAATGACCAACGATGGCTTCTACTTTCCTTTAATCTGGAGTCTCTCACTGTAGCTGTAATCAGTCAGGTGTGTCTGACACAGCAACACCCAGGTGAGTGCAGGATTACATAACACGTAACACAGGCTGAGGTCGGAGCTCAGGTAAAGGGGAGAAAGGTCTTCTGTATTGTTTTATAGCTGCGTTAGTCAGCGTTTGTGTTCTGTTTAAACCATCGTTCTGAGATTTTCTGATTTATACAACAAGACACAGAAAAATACGATACAACAAGTCGTTTTAAATCTACAAAAAAACTATCCTTCACCGTTACAAGCTGGAACCTACACCTGTATTCACACAATCAGAAGCTCCTGTCTACTGAACAGTGTTTCCCATACATAGGCGCCCGCCCAGGTAAATGAAGGCCTGCTCAGGTTTCACGGGACGACCCAGCCTTAAAAAAAAATACATATTTAATGATGTTGTCAAGCTGCTGACTAAAACATCGCTAAAATATGGAATAAATTTGTGATTTTACCGTCTGGAAGGTAAAAATTTCCTAAAAAGATCCATGATCAGGTTTTGTCACTGTTAATCCATTTTACAGTAAAATTCCCGTAGACCGCCATCTATGACCTTCCTTATGAGCGTTACCATAAATGCTCTAAAAGTGGTGGCTCCTTTCTTTTTTTTTTTTTTTNTTTTTTTTTTTTTTTTAACCAGGCTTTTATTCCAGGTCATTATTTCTAATTTTAAAATATCTGTAACCTCCATGCTTCTCACCAACGTTTCCCTCTGCTGTGTTATAGTTAATTACTTTCTTTAGTTTTCCTTTAAAACCCCGCTGAGGTCCNCGTTTCCCTCTGCTGTGTTATAGTTAATTACTTTCTTTAGTTTTCCTTTAAAACCCCGCTGAGGTCCAATCAAAACGTGCTCGTTGTGTTATTGTGGTTGCCTAGCAACAGGTAGTATACAGCCTGGTAGCAGCCATTTTCAACTAGATCTGAGTGGTTGTTTTTGCTTTTTCTTTGCACTTTTAAAGCTAAATAGCAATCTTCTATTGCACAGAATGGAAGATTTTTTTTTTTTTTTTTTNGGGGGGGGGGGGATGGATGCCTGCCCACCACCACAAGTACATTTTCAACCTGTGGGAATCACTGCTGTGTATATAAAACTAGCATTAGCCTTTGTCAAATACATAACTGAGGTATCAAATCATGAAAAAATAAATCTGTTGCTCGATAATCAGAAGTGCTTCACCTTGACTTCAGCAAAAGTTCAAACATGTCTAAAACACACAACCAATCAGATGCGTCTTCAGGCTACACCGTTTTGAACGGGCACTGTACTAGTGTATGAAAATTGAATACATTAGGCTCAAACATGCAAAATGGCAGTATGGTCCTTTAATGTGACATGACTCTCTGAATAATGTAAGAGAAGCTTTATGAATGAACTTCAATTATCAATAGCGTCACGCTGCATTCTGAGACTGATTTTTTTATGAATCTGCACATAATATACACGTAACCATGACAGCATTTGTTCTCCAGCACAAAGGCGGAAGCAGAAACGAGCTAAACGACATTAACGTTCACGTTAAAAAGCTGCAGGAAGATCATTGTGCATGAAAGGCAAATCACTTCCTGTCAATAGCAGCTGAATCTGCGTGAAACGACTTCCACAACGCTGAAGAAGCAAAGAACGAAAGGATTCTGTCTTCAGCGTAAATGTTCCTGCAGAGGCAGACGGAGGATATGGTAAACAAGAGATGAGAGAGATGACAGAGAGAGAGAGAGAGAGAGATGGTAAAAGAGAGGAAGAGAGCGGAAGCAGTTTGAAGGTCAGGGAGTTTAGCGTTCCTCACATAACCCACATTCCTCCTCTGCTTCCATCTCAGCCTTTCTGACTTTATCTGCTGAAACGCTGACAGGCCGGAGCCGTGAGCATCAGCGGCTTCAGCACAGACAGGAAGTTTAGCATGAAGCTAGCTTACATATTAAAGTAAAAACAACAGGAGCCTCACGCTAAATAAACGCCTGCAGGAAGATCTGGATGTTGATGTTTCAGATGAGCATTAGAAATAAGTTTGCAAAAGCTCAGAGAGTAAATACACGCCTCAAATTAACGTGGTATAACTGGTTACAGAGAATATATGTAACACCTGTGAAGCTAAACCGATATAATAAAAACAGCAGCCATATGCACGAAAGGATTCAGATATTCTGAGAAGAGGTAAAGATTCACAAACGATAGGATTATTTTAAACAAATCTTATTGGATCCCCAGCTTCTTTTTTTTTTTTTTAAATTGGGNAAAAAAAAAAAAAAAAAAAAAAAAAAAAAAGAAGTTATCGCATTGTTGTGGAAAAAAACCCACAAGAGCAAAGAAAAATTAATGTAGTTGAGTTTCTATTAGAAATAATAACATATATCCTGACAGGAAATGTACAGGATTCTTCATAAATGATGTAAAGGAAATGGATTTAGGGATAATTTGATTGATGATTATTGTAAATGTGCAGAATCTGAGACACGTTTTGAAAAGATCAAAGGAATATGAAAATGCTTCTATTCTTTACTGCAATTTGTTTTAAATATTTCCGTTTCATAAAATACAGATTATAGTTTATCACAATAGGAGGAGCAGTTCACTTTTAAAGGACCATACCACTCATTTTGCATGTTTGAGCCTAATATCTTCAGTTTTCATACATGTTACGTTACTGACAATCATTTGCCAAAGGATAAAACCGTATTTCAGCTTTCCTGATATTTTGCTAAATATCTTAATGTTTCAAAATCAAATATTCAAGTGATACACCCACCTTAAAAATCCATGTTTCTCCTGCTAATAGTTACACAGCCTTATGAAGTCACGGTCCTTTAAATTTTTCCATAAACGCAGGTCTTCTTTTGGGACTATATTCCCCGGTGGAGGCATACATTCACTCCACGCTTTTTATTGAGCTTAAACACTAAAATTACATAACTTCTAAAAAAACCTGAATACACGTCTTGTTGGTGATGATGGATTACCTATCCCAAGAACGTTTACAGTATCAACAAGTTGATTTTAATAGCAGAATGAACTGAAACCAATGGAGGTCTGGAAGGTAGGAAAAACACTTTTAATTCACCGTTCCAGTAGTATGCTTTGGGAAATGATTGTCAGTAACATTACATGTATGATAATGAATATATTAGGCTCAAACGTGCAAAATGAGCAGCAGTATATTTTTTTAACTGATCCAACATGGAGCTGCACAGAAGAAAATGTATGCCTCCGCCAGGAAATATAGTCCCAGGAGAAAACTATTGTCAGAGAAATGAAAAATAACTGCTGCTTCTACATGTTTTTATCACCTGAACATAACAGAGTAAAATACCATCCTATAAAATGCTTGTTGTAATATAACGTGTACGCGGGTCATATTTATTGGGCTCAAACATGCAAAATCACTGGTATGATCCTTTAAATGAGATCCATCCTCAGGTATAAGCAGACAGGTGAACAAGTGGAATAGTTAAAGGAGAAAAGCCTCGTTTAACCCTTTACAGACCAGACGACCTCCAACATCTGGACGTCTGGTCACGTGAGATAAAAGACAAGCGTGGAGGATGTTCCTAAACACAAACACACACACACACACACACACACACACACACACACAAAATTGGCATTTCCTGTGAGTATGAGTCATCCAAGCTGGTTGTGCTGCAGTGCGACGCCTTCCTTCATAAAAACAGAAAACATCCCCAATGTGCAGTGTGCACACACACATATACACACACACACACACACACACACACACACACACACTCAAAGATGTCTACAGGATCAAATTCATGTGTGCAATGAATGAATGAATGAACAGCAGGATGAGTGGAGAGGAAACGTGGCTAAGCTGCCACATTCCACATGTACACACGAAGACTGTACACACCACGCACGCATGCACACACACATGCACACATGCACAGACACACACGGAAAATGACTCACATTCACAACCTGCTCATTCAAACACATTCAACTAATATGCAAATCAGTTCTGAACAACACACACACACACACACACACACACACACACGACTGACTGCACAACATTACACACCAGGTTCAGGCTTGTACATGAGGCCGGTTTTAAAGGACCATACTGGTGACATTGCTGCTCATAGGAACTACAGCAAGGAGGGAATCGAACCCACGTCCGACCAAGCCGTGAGACAAATAAACAAATAAACGTTTGTGGGCTCCGCCCACAAAGTTTCACTTTTCACAAAGCTCATCTCCAGACCTTCAGAGAAGTCAAACCTGCATCCCTCCATCCATCCCTTCCTGCCTTCTACTCACTCCTTTACATCATCTCATTTTTTCAGACTTCTTTCACCTGCTTCAATTTCAGCATTTTTCCAATGTTTGCTTGCTTCTTTTTTTTTTTTTTNTTTTTTTTTTTTTTTCATTCCTTCCTTCCTTTCTTTCTCTTTCATTCCTTCCTTTCTTTTTTCTTCTTTCCTTCCTTATTTTCTTTCTTCCTTCCTTCCTTCCTTTCTTCCTCTTTCCTTCTCTCTTCCTTTCATTTCTTTCTTTCTTTCTTTCTTTCTTCCTTCTCTTCCCTTCTCTCTTCCTTCCTTCCTTCCTTCCCTCCCTCTCTCCCTCCTGTGTTCTGGCAGGTCTTGAGAACACAGCTCTACGGTAGCAGATGCCTCCATATTTGGACACGCTGATGGAACTTAGAGACGAGGCTCTTAGAGCTTAGCTACACCCTCCTCCTCCCCCNCTCCTCCTCCTCCTCCTCCTCCTCCCATCCATCCATCCCTCCTCTACTTTCCTGCTTTCAGTCCCGGGACTTCCTCTCTCTGTCCATCGTAGGTCTGTGTGTTATCAGGTTTCTGAGTGTCCTTGCGGGACGTGTGGACACGCTGTGGGNGTAGGTCTGTGTGTTATCAGGTTTCTGAGTGTCCTTGCGGGACGTGTGGACACGCTGTGGGTGGCGTGTCACCAGCGTGTCGTTGTTCACATGCTGTGGCTCCGTGTGAAACCAGAGATTTCATCTTGTGGATTCTAATATTTCTGCTGTTTGTATATATATATATATAATTTCCCTGGGTGGGTTTGTGAATGAGTGTGTGTGTGTTTGTGACACAAACTGCAGCGAGTTCACAGAAACGTGACGCATCAGTCTGATAAACACACACACACATGCAAACGCACACACGTATGCAGCCTTTATGAGACATTTTAGTGCCGCTCTTCTCTCTCTCCTGTCGCTCGGCCACAGGAAGGACGGTCATGCAAAAAGCAATGACAAACCCTGATCTTATGCTGCGTTCAAGTTCCCTCAGAATTCAGATTTTTCCGACTTCTTACTTGGAAAAATGCGTTGGAACGGCACCTGAAGTCAGAACTCCGGCTGGGAAACTGGGACTAAAATGATCTACTCTGACTTCACATGTATGACGTCATTCAGCATGGCAGCGCCGTGGAAACGGGCTTTGTGAAGAAATGATCAGCTAAAAGGCAAATAAAGTATTTTTTCTTGTGTGAAATTGGAAGAAAAAGGTCAGAATATATCNATCAGCTAAAAGGCAAATAAAGTATTTTTTCTTGTGTGAAATTGGAAGAAAAAGGTCAGAATATATCGCCATGGTAACTATCTAGAGTGTATAATAACTATTTGCCATTGATACATAAGTGTAAATAATTTCATAATATTACTTCTCTGCACAAATATTTAATACTGTGATTAATATCACTGTAAAACAACCAAACAGTCCTGTAGTCTAACTTTACTTTAGTTAGTATTTATTACTAAGTTTATTTAATATTACAGTATTTATTGGTGTTAAGACATGATTTTTACTTTACATTTGGCTGGAACAGTTTGAGGTCGGAAGTCGGAACTTCCGACTGGGAAAAATCCAATTTCCAAGGTAACTCGAACACAGCATTACTGCAATGAGGACGCTAATGAGAATTAGCAATATTAAAGGACAATTCCGGTGATATTGCGTGTTTGAGCCCAACATATACAACCCGCATACATGTTACGTTAACTGACAGCCATTTCCCAAAATATTCTACTGGAACACTACATTTTATAATTATGTTTCCTACCCTTCCAGACTGACATTTGTTTCACTTCCTTCCAGTACAACATAAAAATCAGACCTGAAACGTGCTGAGATAAATAATCACAAAAAACACGAGTATTCAGGTTTTCTGTGGAAGTAACTTTTTGTAACTTGTCCAGGAAATATCGTCCCAGAGAATACAGGCTAACAGGAAATTTAAACCTTCTACAGTTATGCAAAAGCGTTAGAAAGCCAAACATTGAATTTTAAGGTGTTTGCATCACCTGAGCATTTGATTTTGAAAGATTAGAGGATTGAAAAAATAACAGCAAAACTAAAATACAGTTTTATGTTTTTAGAAATTGGTTGTCAGTAACGTAACGTGTATGAGGGAGGCTGTTACACTGGGCTTAAACATGCAAAATCACCGATATGGTCCTTTAAATTAAAACTCATGTTTTATGAGAAGCACCAACTTTTGAGTTTCATCCTTATAAGGCCGTTTCATAATTACTTTGTGTGTGTGTGTTTGTTTGTGTGTGTGTGTGTGTGTGTGTGTGTGTGTGTGTGTGTGTGTGTGTGTGTGTGTGCATAAAGGCTCTTGAATTGCATCTTCTCATTTGAGTCATAAGGTCATTGCATGGGGTGATTCATTCTGCTGTGTGGCATGATTTCATGATGCACACACACACACACACACACACACACTTCCTCCCCCTGTCCTGAGCTATACTGTGGGAAATCCTTCAGAAAGGGTTGAGATCAGAAAATATGCTCCTTCTCTCTCTCTCTCTCTCTCTCTCTCTCTCTCTCTCTCGCTGTCTCTTATTCTCTCTCTCTCTCTCTCTCTCTCTCCCTCTTCTCTTCTTCCCTATAATGTCACTCTTTCTTTCCACAGACCACCAGGAAACTCCACAGCCTGTTCTTCGCCCTATACATGGAAAACACGGATAATTTTAGAAAGAGAGAAATAAAAGTTTGGCATCAGTCGCTCAGAGTCACGATTCTTTCTTTCTGGTCTCATCATTTATTATCAACATTTAAATACTCAAATCTGGAGGTCACTGAAGAGGATGAAGAGTGGAAAGGCAGTTGGTCCTGATGATATACCTGTAGAGGTATGGAAGTGTCTAGGAGAGGTGGCAGTAGAGTTTTTGACTAGGTTGTTCAA
>VXCM01009298.1:0-13693 GCA_014773175.1 Lucifuga dentata | reverse complement strand
GGGCTTGGGACCGGCACAAGGAGGACACTGGCTTGTGCCCCCTTGAGGCTGCATTATCATTCAGTATGCTTACATGCTCATAAAACTTTGATTATACTCAAATTAAGGGAATAAATCAATCCTCATGTAAACACCATAGATTGAAATCAGCATAAATCAGAGTAATCCCAGACCTTAATTATGTGATTTTAAAATGTTATAATCAGAGTATGACACCTGGACATGCTCACCTGGTGTACTGTCCTCATACTGAGGTCATAGGTCAGCTATGAAAGGTGACAGATTTACAACACGTTGCTGTGAATCAGAAACAGTTTTCAAACTGTACTCAGAGCCACCATAAATCAATAAATGTTTGTCGGATATTTTCCTCTCTCCTCTCCAGAGTGTATCTACAGAAAGCGTGTGTGTGTGGACGGGAGGCAGCTGAATCTGGAGCTCTATGACCCTTGTTCCCAGGTGAGTTTCCAGGACAGGTGTGGTTTGCTGAGGTTCTAACAGTGATAGAATAAACTCATGCATTCAGGATGAAATGTACATGTAACGTACTGTATGTAAATGTTGGTTTGTTGCGGCTGCAGCTTGGTTTTCTATGACCTGAGTTCTTTGGCGTCTGCACTGGATGATTTCATGTGAATGCGCTGAGATAATACCAGCATTCTTCCACTTTCACTATGGCGGTGCCCATCATATCATTCATGACAATACCTGTATAATATCTATTTTTTATGATGAAAATATGTCATGCCACAATATTGACCATATTGATGAATTTTCATATTATGAGAAACAAGATGAAACTAAACTATCATGTCTGAAAGTAGCAGGTCTGATGAATTATCTCCTCTGCTGTTTGAATGGTTCAGCTACAAGCTAACTGCTAACAGCTAAAGGCGGAAACACAACTAATTAGTTTCTCCACCTAAAGCAGAAACACCTGGTGAATACCAAGAAAGTCGCATGAGGAGGAGAGCCAATCAAATGATTTGAGACACAAAACAAACAGGAAGTGATGCTGACTCGGTCAAAATAGCTGGACTGGAGCGTTAGCTAGCTGTACTTCCTGTGACAGAAAAACCTAATGGTGGAGTGAAATTAGCTTAGCGGTGACTTTTGGTGGCTTTTTTTTGTGATGTATGAACAGCGTTAGCTTAGCCGCTATGCTAACTTCAGCTGAAGTTAGCCGCTATGCTAACTTCAGCTGAGTTGTTGTCTTGTGGTGGATTTGGACTTCAGAGCGTATTTAAGTTTATTTATTTATGTTTTATAACGACTGAAGACGAGCGGCTAAAGCTAATCTGAGTAACTTTTTACACGCTAAAATATTACAGGATTTATTATTTCTACTTTTACTGAAGGGAAAAACTCGACTGTTTCTACTTTTACACTGATTCATTTTTACTCATGGTACAGTTTGTAGTATCGTTGTTCATTGTTGTTTTCTCCAATATCATCTTGAATATTGTTGCCGCTAAAATACCTTCAGGTGTGATGAGATTATTTTAAGGCTACATCGCCTGCAGCATAGTTTTAACAGACGTTTCGTGCTGCGGTGGTTTGGGTGGATTCAGGTTAAAACACGATGATATTGATGAGAACATGCTAAGTATCATCCAGCTGCTGTGAGGTTTGTATGAATCTGTCATTTCCTGTTCTTCAGGCCTGTGAGGGGGAATCGACGTTAAAGGATCAGATCCACTGGGCTGACGGTCTCATTGTGGTTTATGACATCAGCGATCGCTCCTCCTTCCTCACCGCCAAAGCCGTGCTGCACCTGATCAGAGAGCTACGCCCCAGAGCCGCCGAAAGGTGCGCCGCTTCTCCTTCTACAAAATCTGGAAATGTTTCAGTACATGTACAACTTTCTTCAGTGTTTTTACCGGAAAATTCCACAGCACTGACACAGCCAGAACCTTTCCGTGCACGTCTACTGGCATTAAGGCCGTACTGCGTGAAACACGTGTACATGGATTCAGATTCTCTGAATAAACCTTTTTTTAATGAGATTATGAGAAAAGTCCACCAGGAAATGCATGTGGAGATACTCTAATTATAAGGTTTATATGCCTGGGTAAATTGATTTTTAATCCCATAATCTAGATCTGTCACTCAGAGTAAATTTACTCTGATTTACACTGATTTTAGTTTGATCATTAAGTTGATTAAAGCCATAAAAATCTATTTGTGGTTTAATTTGAGTATAATGGAAGATTTAATGTGTTTAACATGCTGACAGTGATAATACTGATTCCTTCAAAGTACTAAGTATTACATCCATCCATCATTCATCATCCATCAATTATCCATCCATCCATCCATCCATCATCCATCCATCCATCATCCATCTGTCCATCCATCCATCTATCCATCCATCCATCCATCCATCCATCCATCTGTCCATCCATCCATCCATCCATCCATCTCCATCATCCATCCATCCATCCATCCNATCCATCCATCCATCATCCATCATCCATCCGTCCATCGATCCATCCATCCATCCATCTCCATCATCCATCCATCATCCATCCATCCATCCATCATCCATCATCCATCCTTCCATCCATCCATCCATCCATCCATCCATCATCCATCATCCATCCATGGATGGATGATAATGTGCATGCAGACACTGTAAAGACTTACCTGATTATGGTTTGATGAAGTGACGTAACGTGTCCCTGCTCTCTGAGCTGCAGGGACGTGGACTCGCTCGTGTTCTTGGTGGGTAACAAACAGGACTTGTGCCACGTGCGCGAGGTGCGGCGTGAGGAAGCTCAGCGTCTGGCTGCTGACTTACACTGTCAGTTCTACGAGCTGTCAGCCGCCGAACGCTACCAAGAGGTGGCGCTGATATTCTCCAGGATGGTGCAGAACGCCAGTCTGGGCAGCAAGGTGAAGGAGCGCCGGCGCCGCCCCAGTGGCCCCAAGTCCATGGCCAAGCTCATCAACAACGTGTTCGGTAAGAGGAGGAAGTCAGTCTGACAGACGTCAGCACAGCTGTGGATCAGCTGCACACCGCCGCCGCTTCAGAGACAGCTTCATAAGAAATCACACTACATATGCAGCGCTGCTTTAGTAAACGCCGTGACAACTGAAGCTCATTCATAAAGCTTCTCTTTAATCAGAGCACCGTGTGTCAGGTGTGTTTCAGGTAAACATGAAGATCAGCGTGTTAATGAGCTGCTTCATGCTTAGAGTCATGATTAATCCCGATTTATTTGCTGTTACAGAGAAACTGACACGCTAAAGCAGCAAAGAAACACACTCTGATTTAGAGCTCCATGCTAAGATAAGAGAGATAAGAGATCCACACACTACCAGGAGTCTGGCACAGGAAAGGTGCGTGTGTGTGTGTGAGAGAGAGAGAGAGGATGAGGCTTGATGAGTAGAACATGTCAGCTGAAAACTCATAAATAAAGTGATCAGCTGAGTGTTTTTATCTATCAAAGTTATTGATCACTAACACACGTGAGTTAAATATAGTTTGAACATCATCAGATTTCATATTGCTGAAATTTAACAGTTCTCTCTTGGAAAACAGATTTTAAATCTAAACCTGCTTAAAATAAAATAAATAAATACGTTCTGAACTCGTCTTCACGTGTTTAATGAATCACTTCCTGTCATGCATAAATACACGCTGCAGCAACGACGCTTTGAAGGTAAACCGTAAAAGATGCTAACAGACGTTTGTGAATGAGGAAATGTGCACACACACACACACACACACACACTTCCTCGTCAAACTCAGACGTTTTTCTCACGTCTCTAAACTTCTACATTCAGACAGGAAGTTCAGTGTGTAGTAACAACAGCTACACAACTTTAGCTTCCTTCAGCCTTGGTTGCGTGTTTGAAGCTAAGTGTCACATGCAGCATCATTAGCCCCCTTGAAAACCACAGCTTTAGCTTCCTTGCGCATTTGAAGCTAAGCGTTGCGTGCAGCGTTGGCCTCGTTTAAAACAAACTCCAGAGTTAGCTTCCATCTCTCATCACAAAGCGTTTGAGAAAAACATGACTGTTTCTGTTTCTATAAACACTAATTAACATACGTGTGGTAAAAGTTAAAGTCACTGTAGAAAACCAACGGCTGCAAAAAACAAGAAGTTCATACATATTACACAATATGCTATGTGTGTGTGTGTGTGTGTGTACCTGCAGCAGACCGTAGGCATACCCTGGCTGGATGCAGATGGAGGTCAGAGGTCACAGGCTGCAGGAATGTGTTTGATGTAGCACTAGGATGGTGTGTTTGGTGCCGCCGTTCTGATCCTGCGTGTTTTGACAGTAACGTTATCGTCATGGTGGCGCCTAATCCCTCAGCCAATAGAAATCCGCTGACAGACCAATGAAAAACACCTTCAGACTTCAAATCCTCAGTGTGATCTCACCGGCGTGAAAACACAATCCTTCACGTGATCTCCTGCACACGCATGAACGTGTCCAGATGTTAAAACATTTCGCTCTGAGCTGCGCATAAAACACCACATGTTGCTGTGAAGTGACTTATCTGATGCTGATGATATTGTTGCATCAAAATGTTCAGACACACACACACACACACACACACACACACACACACACACACACACACACACCTTAAGTACTGAAGTAACAGTAAAAAGGCCTTGTTTGTTTTGTGTAACTTGTAAAGTTGTTGCAGCAGGACTCAAATGTCTGAACAGACATGCGACTGCATTCACGTCGCCAACTAAACATGGCCTCTTAAAGGAGCATTCTGGTGATTTTTCACGTTCGACAACCACATAGATTACGTTCCTACCAACCACGATATTAAAACGACCTTGCCTTCTACAATCGGACATATGAGGTAGCAGTGGATGTTACCTGAACATTAGATTTTGAAAGATTCGACGATTTGACAAAAAATAAAAAGAACACTAAAATATAGTTTTACGTTTTGGAAAAGAATTCTCAACTATTTAAACAGTTACTTAAACCTGCAAAACCACCGGTATGCTCCTTTAAACTTTTCGGTTCCATACAGGTCAGTGGGAAGGATTTTTTTCCCACTTTGCAGGCTGAGCTGCGACATAATGGTTCCGTTGTGTTTGTCTCCATCTTGTGGTCGTAAGGTGGTACTGCATGTGGCTGAACAGAGACGACCTGCGGTGACAAAAAGAACCATCATCACCATCATCATAACTCACTTTATGTGGAAACACACGAGTCTGGTTGGTGGATTTCTTTTGCTGACGTGTGAAACGTTTGGCTGGAAGCAAAAAGAGTGAAGAGATCCTCATCATCATCATCAACCTGCCAAAATAAAAGCAGTTAGATGAAATAAGACTTTATGTGTACTGTTGTTTATCCAGCAGTTAACCTGCAGTCATAAACATGACTAAAGGACCATACCACCCATTTTGCAGGTTTGAGCCTAATATATTAAATTTTCATACGTTACTGACAATCATTTCCCAAAGGATAAAACCGTATTTCAGCTTTCCTGATATTTTGCTAAATCTCTTAATCTTTCAAAATCAAATATTCAAGTGATACACCCACCTTAAAAATCCATGTTTCTCCTGCTAATAGTTACACAGCCTTATGAAGTCACGGTCCTTTAAATTTTTCCATAAACGCAGGTCTTCTTTTGGGACTATATTCCCCGGTGGAGGCATACATTCACTCCACGCTTTTTATTGAGCTTAAACACTAAAATTACATAACTTCTAAAAAAACCTGAATACACGTCTTGTTGGTGATGATGGATTACCTATCCCAAGAACGTTTACAGTATCAACAAGTTGATTTTAATAGCAGAATGAACTGAAACCAATGGAGGTCTGGAAGGTAGGAAAAACATTTTTAATTCACCGTTCCAGTAGTATGCTTTGGAAATGATTGTCAGTAACGTTACATGTATGAAAACTGACTATATTAGGCTCAAACGTTCAAAACAGACAGTATGGTCCTTTAACTGTGATTTAATCATCTAGTGGAACATTTACTATATATGTTAAAACTTTAGAGGTGGTGACAGAATAAAATAATGTGATGTAGAATATTTCTATGAATGATTTAAAGGAAACATTGCAGCAAAATTAAAGGACCATACCGGCGATTGTGCATGTTTGAGGCCAATATAAAAGCTGTCATTTTACCAAAATCCTCTAATCTTTTAAATGTTCAGATGATACACTCACCTTAAAATTCAATGTTTCACCTTCTAACACTTTTACACGATTGTTGAAGGCACGTCCGTTTTAATTTCTCAATACAAGCCATCTTCTCCTGGGACTATATTTCCTGGCAGAGACATACATCGTCTTCCATGCAGCTCCATGTTGAATCAAATAAAGTCACTTCAACAAAAACCCTAACAGACGTGTTGTTTGCTGTGATTATTTACCTGAAGCGTGTTTTAAGTCTGTACAAGTTGATGCCATTTATGGAATACCCATTGTGCCAAAAATAAAAATAAATAAATAAAAGAATAAATAATGTGGAAATATAAAGAGAAATAAATAAATGAATGTGGAAATATAAAAAAATAAATAAAAGAATAAATAAATGGAAACATAGAGGAATAAATAAAAGAATAAATAAATGTGGTACAGAGGAATAAATAAATAAATGTGGAAATATAAAGACAAATTAAACCATACATAAAATAAATATGAGCATAATTTATTTTCACATTTGTTCATTTCTGTATATATTTATTTTTTCATTTATTTATATTTTTATATATATTTATATATAGGGAAAAACAATTCTAATATTTACAGCTAAAGTCGTATATTTTAGGAAATGTTTGGCAGTAACATAACGTGTATATGGATTGTGTATATTTCACTCAAACATGCAAAATCACTGGTATGGTACTTTAAGCCTGGAGGTCTGTTACATTTAAAGCTGATCTGTATTCTGATAAAGAAATATCGGAATACAGATCAGATCAGTCACACCTGTCAGGTGAGAATTTTTCTGCTCGCTGTTAATAAAGTTATTTTGAATCTTGCTGTAATTGCTGCTGCGTTCGTTGGACTTCAGGATGACGTCGAGCTAAACGACCGAGGAAGCTACGATTTAGCATTTACAGCTGCAGCGTCACGACGTTACATGTAACCTGTTTACCTGCTCAGAAACGCAGAAGCTGCTGTTTGCGTGAGCGGCCATGTTGAAATGACGTCACGAAGCCTCTGCCAAATTCCTGAGTTCAAATTCCGAGTTTTTTTTTTTTTTTTTNATTTTTTTTTTTTTTTTTACTTTTCCACGTCAGAAATTCAGAGCTCAGAGTTTTAAGTCAAAATGAAAAAAATAATGAATTATTTTTTTAAAAACACTGAGCGAAGAGGAAACATCAAAACGATCCCGCCTGCCGAGAGCCAATCAAAACGCGGGAAGAATCCAGGCAGCAGAAGGCGTTTAAATGTCGTAATGAAGTTCCTGCCGCTCAGGTGAACGGATGGAGGCGTTGGACTCTGAGATGAAGTGACCAGCCGTCATCTTCTAAAATAGAAACTCATCAGTCTTCGTCCTCTGCAGCCTCATATAGAAACATTGAATATTTAAAACGTCTTCATCAGCATCATGCCGCCGCGCCAAGACGAATCATCCAAACCGCCATCCTCAACACACGTTTGTCTCCTGGCTGCATTTCCTTCATTCATCTCTTTTTCTTCACGCTTCCATCCTTCCTGTCATCTCATGATACTTTGACCTTTTCATTACTCGTTACTTCCTGTTACTTCCATTGGAGTTTTTATGGATTTTTGGTTTTTATGGAACTTCCTGTTTTGGAAGTTACAGCAGATTGTGTTGAATCTGCGCTGAAAGTGAAGAAAAGTCTAAACATCTAGAAGAGCTTCTCAGGTTTATTGATAGAATTTGTCATCAGTGAAACGTGTTAAAATATAATCTGCGGTAAAATATGCTTTAAGAATGTAAAGCAGCAATAATAACATAACATACAAGAATAAAATCAGACATTCCTGTCAGCTCAGCAGCTTTTCACATATAATCAACACGCAACAAACATGCTGAGTCCATTATGATGCAACACAGAGCATATTTCACCAAACCAGCACATGTATGTACTTTAACTGTGTATGTGCTATATGTGCTATTATTAGTAATAATGATTAATCATGAAAACAGTATCAAATCAGGCGAGAATGATACTCGTGTTAGGCCACGCTTATATAAACACGCTTACACGACCACGTTTACGCAACACGTTGCTCTACTCGTTCTTCTGAAAACGTAACTGATGCTTCAGAAAGAAATGGCTTGTAGAAATATTTGTCTTTTTTCTCCCTTGCAGCGTTTATTTTATTTTATTTTTTTAAAATTTCTCTCAGAAATGTTCACGTGTTCGTCGCCGTCACCGCCGCTTCTCCTCCAGCCAATCGGAGCAGAGGAGAGGCAAATGTTGAACTGGATTTCACAGCGAGACTCAGGCTGTCAGACGTCTGAAGCGTTGGAAAAGAGTCGCGTTGCTAACGGGTGACAGTGAACGCATCGTGAATCAGTCATCCTCACAGGGACCGCAGCGAGCTTTCTGATTGGATGAGCTCAGTTCTATGTGATTATACTGCCCCCTGTGGAGCTGATCAGTACTACACTGTGTGTGGAAAAGTGTGGACTGGATCACAGTTTTTTCATGTTATTGGTGTATTGATAAATATAGATATATTTATAGATATAAAGGATGTGTGTGTCTGCTGCTCAGCACATGAACTTGTGTTTAGGAACTTCCTGTTCCTGCTCACTTTGGTCACATGCTGCTCAGCTCTTCACACATTTAGCGCAGCAAGATGAGTTTATATTGCACACGACGAACAGAGCTGCTGTTAGTAGTAATCCTCCAAATCCCTCCAGTCATTAAAGGAACATACTGGTGGTTTTGACGCCAATAAGTGCAGCCTATACACACGTGACATAACTGCCAACCATTTTCCAAAATGCACTACTGGAATGATACATTTTTAGAATTGTTTTTCCTACTTTCCAAACTGTTGTCGGTTTCAGTTCATTCCAGCACGCTGCAAAATTAACTTGTAGAGGCTTGAAAAGTGCTGGAGATAAATAATCCATTGATTAAACTTTTNTTTTTTTTTTTTTTTGTCAAAGTTAGTTATGGAGCTGCATGGAAGAAAATGTATGTCTGGAAGGAAATATAGTCCCAGGAGAAGACGACTTTTACCGAGAAATTTAAAACTGTGCTGCTTCTACATTCATGCATTTGTGTTAGAAGACGAAACATTGAATTTTAAGGTGTGTGTGTCACCTGAACATTTGATTTTGAAAGGTTAGAGGATTTGAACAAATATCAGGAAAACTAAAATACGGTTTTATGTTTTGGAAAATGGTTGGTAGTAGCATAATATGTATGTGAGTAGTATGTATTGGATTCAAAATCACCGGTATGGTCCTTTAAACTGACATTCCAAAAGGCACCTAAAAAACTCGTTAATCAACAGATAAAATGATATTTGTGTAACATTTGGTAAAACTGAGACATAAAGCCATCTGAAGAGTCTGGTATCCTCCATGTTTTCAGACAGAAACCCGTCACAGGATCAGACAGCTGGAGCCGGACGCCTCCTCACTGCAGACACACAAACACAGCAGAGTTACACACACACACACACACCTCTGTTCTGCAATACTGGACTGCTTCATCCTCTTGGGGGTGCTGCACTCTGGTTCAGCTGGTATCTGAACGTGCTCACTGGTCTCTGCAGCCTCCTGACGGAACACGATTCACTCTGATTCACATGATTCACATGAGTCACTCTGATGAGTCACACGATTCACTCTGATGATTCACATGATTCACGCTGATGATTCACATGATTCATTCTGATGATTCACGATTCACTCTGATGGTTCACACAATTTACTCTGATGATTCACACGATTCACTCTGATGATTCACATGATTCACGCTGATGATTCACATGATTCATTCTGATGATTCACGATTCACTCTGATGGTTCACACAATTTACTCTGATGATTCACACGATTCACTCTGATGATTCACATGATTCACGCTGATGATTCACATGATTCATTCTGATGATTCACACAATTTACTCTGATGATTCACACGATTCACTCTGATGATTCACATGATTTACGCTGATGATTCACATGATTCATTCTGATGATTCACGATTCACTCTGATGGTTCACACAATTTACTCTGATGATTCACACGATTCACTCTGATGATTCACATGATTCACGCTGATGATTCACATGATTCATTCTGATGATTCACACAATTTACTCTGATGATTCACACGATTCACTCTGATGATTCACATGATTTACGCTGATGATTCACATGATTCATTCTGATGATTCACGATTCACTCTGATGGTTCACACAATTTACTCTGTTGATTCACTCTGATGATTCACATGATTCACTCTGATGATTCCCACGATTCACTCTGATGATTCACATGATTCATTCTACAATTCACACGATTCACTCTGATGATTCACACGATTCACTCTGATGATTCACACTATTCACTCTGATGGTTCACACAGTTCACTCTGATGATTCACACGATTCACTCTGATGATTCACGATTCATTCTGATGGTTCACACGATTCATTCTGATGATTAACGATTCACTCTGATAATTCCCATGATTCACACGATTCACTCTGAGTCACACAATTCACTCTGATGATTCACGATTCATTCTGATGATTCACGCGATTCACTCTGATGATTCACTGATGATTCACATGATTCACTCTGATGATTAACATGATTCATTCTGATCTAATCTGAGTTACTGTTTCCAAGCTAAAATATTACAGGATTTATTATTTCTACTTTTACTAAACTCCACTGTTTCTACTTTTATACTGATTCATGTTTACTCATGTTGGTACGTTTGCAGTATTTAACTACAATCACATCATCAAGCTCGTGGTTTCAATCAGTGGAATCTGTGCTCGTTTGCTTTTCCTACATCAGGAAACGAAGGTGAAGCGCTCATCAGAGTAACGGCATGCAGCTCACCATGTTCTGTTTCCTGTCCGGGGCGTTGTGGCTCGTTGGCGTGTTGTGGTGCTCGGCGGCAGATCGGGGGGGTTTCTGATGCAGCTCACCGGTTTGATGGACGATCGTCTGCTTAGTCTGCAGCTCCCTGCAAACAAAATGCAGCAAACGCAAAGAGCGTAACAAGATACTGTGTCACTTTCATCATCATGGAATCTACTGTGTTGCCTTCTCGTGGTGCGAAGGTAAACCGCACTGTGACTGAACACTTATCCCACCGGTTTTCATGTTTTTTGACTATTTTTAATAACATTTTTCATCCCTTCTGATGATTTGCTTTAGAGGACAAACTTTGTCCTGAGGGTGGCACTAGAGGAAAAGCCGCCAGGTCATTTTGTGAGTTTGGCTGACTAGAGGGAACTGTTCATCTTCTGGGAGTAGGAAGCTGGCAGGAAACGCCACGGTGATCTGCCACTCCACTCTGACCAAAGTTATCAAGAATCATCCTCTTGGGACATTGAGAATATCTTACTCTGGAGCGCCATCCTTCAGCCAGGGTTGGCTGGTTGGCATGAGTTCTGGGAGTTTAATTGGACCCGTAAAACACAAAACATCAAAATACAGACCAAAAATGAGCAGAAAATAGATCGAAGGCGCCTGTAATCCGCCGGCCTTACAGTGCTGCAGCTATCGGCCCACACGGAGGACCGAAAAGTGCTTCCATCTGACGACCTCCCCCCGCCTCCCCTAATTCCCCGAACCAATTAGTTTTGGTCCACGTCCACTCGCACTACNCCTCCCCCCGCCTCCCCTAATTCCCCGAACCAATTAGTTTTGGTCCACGTCCACTCGCACTACTTTATCAAGTTGTCAAAATAAAAATGAAGACAGCCGGTAACAAATGGAAGAAGTTGCTGAAACACTGTTCATTAGTGAGTTTGCTGCAGTTTGACTTCTTCACCGTTTCGCTGCAAATCAAAGTGTATTTGTCATCTGCAGCCCTGTGGGCCGGAGGATTACAGACACCTACCAATCCATTTCCCACCCACTGTTTTGGTCTGTTTCTTGATATTCTGTAGTGTATTTATTGTATTGCATCCAGCCGAATAAAGGACTCGGGAATTTAATTTGCTTCATTTTCTACAAACACGAAACAGACTGTCAGAGCTGCATAAAACCTAACAACAAAGGAAATAACAACGCAGCCTTACATAAACATTTTAACAGTCTAACGCGTTAATTAGAGTTTACACTTGATAGCATCACGCTAAATTACTTCAAGCGTGTTTCAAAGTAAACACGCCTTGTAGCTCTTTGGTGAATTCGTAATGAAATACACTACATTAAATTATTCTCAATATACACAAACTTAGTGTCCTGCAGCTGTTTTACTGTTTTATTTTGGCAATATCTGCTAATAATACAGACCACATTCCCACAAAAAAAAAAAAAAAAAAAAAAAAAAAAAACCCAAAAGACTTCCAATGTGAAAAATAAAAGCAGTTCACTTTTTGGTGAAATTTCTGTTTGGATTACATTATATTTTGGGTCAGATCTGGACTACGGTCTAGCAGTACGCAGAGTTTTTCCTGCATAGAGAAGTGCGAGGTGGCCACCTCCGCCTCTCGACAAAACTCTGACAGGTGTCTTCATGAAAACACTATTTTCTAACCAGCATGGATTTCTGTCATTTGTAACTGCAATTGCGGCATTACGCTGATGTGGTGTGTAAATGCTGATGTGCGCTGTATCGTAATCAGCTCAGTGCACCGATATCAACAACCCACCTGACCTGTCTTGAAACATGGACCAAGGAGTCTAACGCTGCACGAGTTCAGAGGGTGCAGACTGAAACCCTGTGGTTTTCACCGCATTGTCTTGATGTTCTAGCAGACGTTGATGAACGCCAGACTAAGCAGGAAATTTGAAGCAGTAAATAATTATAATTTAAATAATTAAACATCACAGAATTCAGAGAGCGTTTGGTTTTGATGGTCAGGACATGACGTGCTCAGTCATGCGTGTTTACTTGTTGTCTCTGTTTTTCTATCTCATACATACAAAGAGCTTTATGTTCTAAATATTTAATGTATTCATGTATGAATACAGTAAATATATATAAAAATTTAGCCTTTGCTGGATAGAACTAATTGATTTCAGTTGAAAACGTGCCTGTTCAGACGGGGCTGGCAGCAGGCGACCATAAGTAACCGAGTAGCAGAGCGTATCCTGTCACGTGGATTACTTTTGAGCAGCACATCTCAATTTGAGAACCGCTCATCCAAACAACTTCACACAGACACTGCATGTCCTTGGGTCCCGAGCAATAAATCTGCTGAATATCAACTTCATACAGTGTGGGGTTCTAGAGACGTTGGTGCTACAGACAGATTTCTGTCTTTATAGATAGATAATTGTCATTTTCTTCAGTCATATAATTATTAGAACTCCTAAAATATGTTGCTTGTAAAAAAAAAAAAAAAAAANTAAAAAAAAAAAAAAAAAAGTGTTTGTTTGAGCCATTTGAATGCACAGTACATGTGCACATATGATCAGGATGCAGGGTCTGATTGGCCATCGGGAGAGGCAGGACTTTTCCTGGTGGGCCGGCCAGTGGCCTTTGCAATGCACAATACAATATTAATTAAAATTAACTAAAACAAAGGAAATGTAATTTAAAAAAAAAAAAAAAA
>VXCM01009297.1:0-13579 GCA_014773175.1 Lucifuga dentata | reverse complement strand
TCACCCTAACCTGCTGCACGTCCTTCCCATCTCTATTTCTCTGCCTCGCCAACCTGTATAAATCATCTTTTGAAGCGAAAATACCGCGGAGAAATGTTTGGGTACCTCGCGTCGGCATGCCAAAAGTCACGTGACCACTACGCCATATACGTCAGAGACGCTCCAATTGACTTTGAAAAGGGGCGGGGCGAGCTCGAGTTGCGGCAGAACAGCAGAATAAAAATAGTGTTTTAACTATTGTAACACAATTACAATTACACCAGTGTGTTCCTCCAACTTATTTATAGCAAAAAATACTTCTCCACCTGCACGAGCTTTTCTTTTGACAAACGATAAAACAGAATAACAGTGTTTTTTTGTGGCATATCTGCTTCTTTGCAGAAATACAGATGCAAATGACATTTGTATTTATTTTTCATGTCGCTAAAAACTTAAAAGTCAGTTATGAACTCATCACTGGATTAGATTTCCAACACAATAACGCTTTACACTTACTGTAAACCTGCAGATATATTACAATAATAGGCTACTTTCAACATTTTTATCAAATAAAGCTTTTGCTAATTATGTTTTACGGCTACAAAAGTTTATTTTCAAAGATGACTAATAGTAAATAAATGAAGAGCTCGTTTGCAAAAACACAAACTTCATTTCAATAAAATTGTAAAAATCATATTTTTTTATTTTTGCATTCCAGACAATACTACTCAAACTGTACATGTATTCTGTTAGTTTATTTTCTCAGATCAGTTTGATATTACAGAGAATACATAAATTTTAGTTTTCTGTTGTTAGAAATTAGCTGTTGAAAACAGAAAATTTTGAGCAATAAAATTCACAGCTTTTGGAAATTATTAAACATCTACGTATACAAACAACAAATATAACCTATTTTTTAAATCCTGGGTTAAATATACATAAAATGCATGCTATAAAATATCTGTATGTCACATTTTCTTTTGGGATATCTGCTAACATATGCGCTGATGCAAATATATATTCAGACTGTTGTAAGACTTAAATTTGATGACATTCTGCTGTGGATGTCTTTCTCCAGCAGGGGGCGGCAGTGCGCTGCTCGTGGATGTGTTTGATTTGGGAGGAGAAAGTGAAGAAGTAATGCTGCGTTCGATAGACCTCGGAACTCAGATTTTTCTGACTTTTTACTTGAAAACATGCGTTGGCACAGCATTTGAAGTTGGAGCTCCGGCTGGGAAACTCCGACTAAAATTATCTACTTCCGATTGACCGAATATGACGTCACTCAACCGTGGAAGCGAGCTTTATGAATGGAAATGATCGACTAAAAGGCAAATAAAGTATTTTTTCTTGCGTAAAATTGAAAGAAAAAGGTCAAAACATATCAAGTATAATAACTGTTTTCCATTGATACATAAGTGTAAATAATTTCATATTACTTCTCTGCACAAACTTTAATACCCACTGTGATTACTATCATTGTAAAACAACACAACCAAACAGTCCTGTAGTCTAACTTNTTAATACCCACTGTGATTACTATCATTGTAAAACAACACAACCAAACAGTCCTGTAGTCTAACTTTAGTTAACATTTATTACGAAGTTTAATTAATTTTACAGTATTTATTGGTGTTCAGCTATGCTTTTTTTAATTACATTTGGCTGGAACGGTTTGAGGTTGGAAGTTGGAATTTCCAAATGGGGAAATAGTCGACTCCCGAGGTCCGTGAACGCAGCAGTAGTAGCAGTGGGTAGCTTAGCTCGGAGGAAGACGATGGTCAGAAAATGAGAGCTGAGTAAGTAAAGAGATTTGTGTTCGTGAGTTAATTAGCTCGCTGTTTGATCTGCTCGGCGTTAATGAGTGAACTGGTGCGAACCCGCTGAAGCTAGCTGCGACGTTAGCTCAAGTGGTAGCAAAACGCTAGCTTCAGCTAACAGTTCAGCTCTGCCTGTGGAAAACAGTCTGCAGGTGCTAAAAGACAAACTTTGTCCAATAAAGACATGCCTGTTGGTGTTTTCTGTGTCTTATTTGACCGTGGCAGACTGTCTCCTGGCAGCAGTTTGCAGCTTGTTCCTGACAGCTGACGCGTTAGCAGGTTAGCAGCAGCACCTGGGCTTTTGAGAGTAGTTTCACTTGGTTAATACAAGTTTAAGACATGTTAGTTTTACTTCATGTATACGTTTTGAGTATGATAGAGTTTGAAAAAGAAGCTGAAGGTTGTGGCTTGAGGGGGTTAATTATTAAACGCTGAGTTTGTTCATGTCAAAGGTCAAACTGAGACTCAGCAGTCTGTTAAAGTCAGAGTTTGGACAGAAGATCTGAGGACAGAGACTGATTTCTGGCTGCGGACTCAGATCATATATTCAGGTCTTTGCTGGTGGATATTCTTCAAGTCACAATACCCTGTTTCCTCAGAAATGCATTTTTTTTTTTGNTCTTTGCTGGTGGATATTCTTCAAGTCACAATACCCTGTTTCCTCAGAAATGCATTTTTTTTTTTGGAAAATAATTTAAAAAAATCATCTGGTGGATCGATCAGAGAATTTCTTTTATTTTTCATCATCGCCTTGTAGAAGAATGTCTTTTTAAGACACGTAACTCGCCCCGAAGGTCTTTAGAAGCTGCTCAAACTCCCATCAACAGGAATTCTAGCTTTGTATTCAGGAGATTGCTTTGGTGTTTGTCTTCCAGGTGGTGGCACTGTAGTGGACCAGTCTTTCACTTGTCCCCCTCAGATCTTTTATGAAGTGAGGGGGAAAAAAAAAAAAAGGTTCCAGAAAAGCCCGTAGTTGGTTTTGTGAGCTCAGAGCGAACGTGGAAGCTGGAGGACGTTGCTGCAGGCAGAGTCACAGTAATCAGGCGTTCCATTTGCAGTAAATGCAGCCTGTAAAACACTTCTGTCCCTCATATCAGCCAGTAGCATCAGTTTGCTGGGTAGATTATCAGCTTGTCGTATTTAATGCTTTGAAAAGCACCTCTGGTAAGTGTGAGGAAGACGTTGGGCGTTTATTGGTTTTCACCTCGGACATGCCCACCAAATGGAAATAAGTGGCGTGTCACAGATTGAAGTACAGCATTGCTCACAGGGAGGAAACAGAAACATGCTGGACGAAATGTTTTCAGCTTTAGCTTCTTACCTTTTTCTGTGTGAAAGCAGAGGTTCTGACCTGCTCTCTGTTTCCAGGCTGTCTGGTGTCGTCCAGGCGCTGGCTGACTGACAGATGCCTTCACCATGATGCTGATCTGCAGCACCCTGCTCGTCTTGCTCCTCCTGTCCCACGCCAGAGGCCTCCTGAACTCCTCAGAAGACGATGGCATCCCTGAGGAGTGGGTGTTGCTTCATGTGGTTCAGGGCCACATCGGGGCCGGAAACTACAGCTACCTGCGCCTCAACCACGACGGCAGAATCATCCTCCACATGCGCAGCCTCAAGGGCGATGCAGACCTGTACGTGTCGGATAAGACCTTGCGGCCGAACTTCGATACCTACAAGTTGCAGTCGGCCACCTGCGGTCAGGATGTGGTGGTGGTTCCCGGACACTTTACCCGGCCCGTGGGCATCGGCATTTACGGCCACCCGTCTCACCTGGAGAGCGAATTTGAAATGCGGGTGTTCTATGATCAGACGGTGCACCAGGACCCGTTTGATAAGGGCTTGTATACTTCAGAAGATGGTCACGAGCAAAAGAAATTCACTCAGGCACCAGAGGAGGACTTTCAGGAAGAGGAGTCCATCTTTTGGACTATTCTGATTGGGCTTTTGAAGATCATACTTGAAATTTTGTTCTAAAATTGTCCTTCCTTGCTGCTGTGACAAAGGAAGAGCTTGTTTCTCACGGTTCAGACACAGATTTCTTTCTTTCTTTCTTTCTTTCTTTCTTTCTTTCTTTCTTTCTTTCCTTTTAGGTGAGGGAAAAAGTCAGACCAAACTTTGAGCAGCAAACCCACATGCCTAACAGGAATATCACAGATCAGTAAAGGTGGAGTTGTGCTAAAGTAAATGCTTGTTGGTGGATCATTCACGCAGCCAGGCAACAAGTCAGGTTTTGTAACACGAAAATGTGTACCTGTGGTGAAAAGTGGATGAAAGTGAGGCTGTCAGTGAGTGTTAGTACTGTAACAGCGATGGAGAGTCCATGAAGGGGACTCACACCAACACATTACATTTGGCCTCTGATTTGCTTGATTGAAACGTAAAGAACCAAAGGGAAAGCAGGCGAATCTTTGTGGCGTCTTAAATCCTGGGTGAAGTTTTTGGGCTGCGAGCTTTGTGTCGTGGCTGACAGGTGCGTGAAAGAAGCCGTTTGTCTTATGTCTGCATGTCCACACCACACAGGTTTCGGCCGAAGGTCAAATCTTAGCAATACAGCTGTCTCTGAAGTTGTCATCTTTGCTCATTTGTGTAGATATGCAGGTTTCCCACAGGACTTATCATTTTCCCCTGTCGTGAAATTGTACCTTTTAAGGTATTTCCTGTGATATTCCGTTACCAAATTCATTGTAACGGCTCTTTCTGACCACACCCAGTAGGATTATGAGTTCCAGGCAGATGTGGGAACCTTATGTATTCCTGATTTACTGTTCCAGGTTACTTCCTGAAAGGACATACTGGTGGTTTTGCATGTTTGAGCCCTACACATACTACTGCTTGCATACATGTTACGTGACTGACAACCATTTTCCAAATTATTTTACAAAATCTCTTCATCTTTCTAAGTCAAATGACACAAACACCTTTACAATTCAGCGTTTCACCTGCTGACAGGTACAGTGAATGCAGAAGGCTTGATCATTTTAATTTCTTTGGAAAAAGCATCTTCTGCTGGGACCGTATTCTCTGATGGACGCAAACATTTCCTTTCATGCAGCTCCACGTTTGATCGGTTAAATAACTTCAACGAAAAAAAAAATAAGAGCATTTGGTTTGCTGTGGTGGATTATATCAAACGCATTTCAAGTCAGATTGATTCTTATGTGGTATTGGAATGAAATTAGACCAATGACAGTCTGGGGAGGTAGGAAAAACAATTCTAATATTTCCCAGTAGTATGTTTTAGAAAGTGGTTGGCTGTAAGGTGATATTTCTGCGAGTTGTATTTTGTTGTCCTCAAACACGCATAAATCACCGGTATAACCCTTTAAACTCCAGCTGGGACTTTGCATTGTGTTTGGTTTAAAGATTTTACCTGTGCGTCAGGTTGAAGCGTTTCCACTGAGCAGAAATGTTCCACGGTGCCTTCACGTCTCTCTGCTGCAGCCTGAACCTTTCTAAATAAAAGTCCTTTTTGCATTCTGTCACAAGCTTCTGTCTCAGCGTGTACCTGATCAACTTACTGATCAATCAATTAGATGTCAGTTTTAATTAAAAAAAAAAAATCATTTATGGAGTAAAATCCTGAACATTTAAAATGTGAGAAATGTCTGCGCTTTCCACCTCTTTCATGACTTTGCGTGAACATCGAAGCTTTTTAAGGTTTTGTCAAAGTACACCAAGAGACGAAGATTAAATGTAAAATGCTGTTTTATTTTATTTAGTTTTTTATTAAAACATTTCAGACGTGTTTAAACTTTACTCGGACATGAAAACAAACAGGTCACCGCGCCGCTGACTGGTCGTGTTTATTGTGACTCGGAGTGGAACGAGTCACGTGAGTAACGTGAGTCACGTGAGCGTGGGAGCCAGCCGGACGCTGGTGATCCTCAGCACGGTCTGAGGCTGGACTATGATCCTCTTGCGCTGGAACCGGTGTCTCCTCCAGAAGCGCATGTGGACTTTGGGGCAGGATTCGGTCTTCTCGATCACGGTGGCCTCCACCTTCACCAGCTCCCTGTCCAGCAGCGGCCTGCCCACCAGGCTGAAGTCCTCCGCCCCGACCAGCAGCACTTTCTCCATGCGGATCAGCTCCCCGCACTCCGCCTCGATGTGGTTCTCGATCAGGATCAGGTCCTCGGCTGTGATCTTCCACTGGCGACCGGCGAAGTGCACCACTGCGAACAGACGGCCGAAGTCCTGCTGAGCTATCCGGCGGTTCACGGCGCTCACCGTCGCGGCGTGACGGCGCCGCTGTTCTTCCTCAGGGACAAAAACTGGCTCCGGCCACGGCGGCCTGGACAGAGAGGTCCACGGCAATAAGTCCCCGCTGTGGGAGCTCTGTGGACGGTCCGCCGCGGCGACCAGCAGCCGGTTTGTGTGTCCGTGTAATAAAGTGCTTGTCCTCCACAGACCCGCAGCTCCTCTGCGTAGCGCCATCTTTACAGGAAGCTCTGCTGCACACTGCGCATGCGTCTGGAATATATTCTTGGCTTTTTTTTTTTTCTTTTTTTTTTAACTGGCTCGTATAGCGCCACCCTGAGAATAAAAGTTTAAAGCATGTATAAGAATTTTTTTTAAACACACACACATATAGGACAAGTAAAATAAATAGAAGATATACAATAAATTAAAAATAAAGCAAAGATAGAAACAAAAAGCGTGGACATATTCAGCTTGTGTTTCTATCATTTAAATCCACAATTTTTTTGTTTTCCCCTCACTATTAATGCTTTTCTATTTGTGTTCATGTGATGTAATCTTATTTATTTCCTCAGTTTGATCCTTCTTGTGAGATCTGAAGGTCTTCCAAATGTGTGTTACAATTCTGGCAGCTGTGTGAGTAATACATTTTTAATTTGTTATATTGGGTATAACTGCCTTGTCCCCAAGGAGATGGAGGTGTGGACATGGAGCAGTGTGGACCCCAACCATTTTCTCAACAACTCAGGAGGTTTCCAGAAATTGGATGTAACATGGAGTGTTTCCATATCATTTGTAAATATGTCCCACCTCCTACTTATACTTCCAAAATGGCAGTGTAAGTGATCAATGTTGTGAAACCTAGCTGGTGAATTGAATGAATTTTCTTCAAGCTTCTGTAACGTCCTGCCTACATGTGATAAAACCTTTAATCATGCATCATCTTTAATATTACTTCCAAGTTCATTCTTCATTTGATATGAGATTATTGCATGGTTCACCCAAGAGTTATTTAGATATTGTATTAAAGTGCTTTATTCTTTAAACTCATATTTCTCCCTTAGATGCATCTATCGCTCCTCTATAACTATACTAATTTTGACAATTTTCCTTTATTTTTTAGTGCATAGGTTTCCATCCAAACCATAATAAAACAAAGTATTTTCAGCTAGTGTGTGGACAGGAAGCCTGACTTGGACTGGACTTGGAATTGACTCACCACTTGTCACGTTGCCTCGAGGCTCAACTTGACATAATCAAAAAAGATTTGCAACTGGTGTTTGACTTGTGACCTCACTTCAGCCTTTTCACAAAGGAAGACTTGATACCTTCATCAAGCCAAAGCTCAAAAATTTAAAATTTTACACATACAGGCCCAGATTCATAAACCGTAGCGCATGTTTTACAGCATCGCTATGCGTAAATATTGCGGCGCAATGCGTTTGCTCATTCATAAATGCCTTTTACTGACATATTTTACCGTTTGCCTTGAAAGAGGCATTACTGAGATATTTATTTGCGTGTTGAGGTAGCTATTCATAAAACAAACCCACACGCAAAAAATATGACCTGCTTCAGTCTGGTGGTAAATTTCAGTGGTATGAAATCTGGGTGATGTTTAAAACTATATTTGCCTCATGTGTTAGTGATCAATAACTTTGATAGATAAACACACTCAGCTGATCAGTCAGTTTTTAAATGATGAGTTTTGATCCGATCTGAGACGTTCGGCGCTCTGTTAAATATCTCCTCACCTGCTGCCACGTCTGAGTTCCTCACCACCACACCCCCACCCCAGTGCAGAGTGATTGCACTAAACGGTTAAAATACACGTTTAACTGTTAATTTAGCATCAAATCTTTTAAAACGAGGATCTGTGTTCCCTTTAAAACCAGATGAATTAGGATAAATGGTGGCTGGTAAATATGCAGCAGTTCTTACCTGTCACACCTCACAGCAACACTGCCTTCATGTGACAATGATGCAGTGATTATCTTAGGAGAAGTTTTATGAATGAGCCTCAATCATCACGGCGCACATTAAGGCAATGTTACTCTCCGTATCACCGTTTTTTTAAATTAATCTGGGCCATAATGTGTTTATACTCACATTCTTTCTTCCAACTGCTTCAGCCTAATGAATCACTTCTGTGTCAGGACAGACGGGAGGTTCCAACTGAGTTGAAGCCTCAAACTTCTTCTCATTTACTCACACATTCACATATCCATCCACCCATCCATCATAACATTTTATTATTATTATTATTAGTAGTAGTAGTAGTAGTAGTAGCAGTACTTGCAATGGTGGTAATAGTTGTGGTAGTTGTAGTGACAGTAGAGTAGTATTTGATGGTAGTGTACACTTGTTTTTCGTCTCTCCCCAGACACATCAGGTGACATCATAAAACTGCTGAACTGAGTACTAGGAAGCACCAAATCAGCACTAAATAGCTTGTATCTCTGTCTTATTGCTATTTGTATTTTCTTTAAACTGGTATTTTTTCAATACTTAGTATTTTTTTTGTCCACATGTACTTGCTGCTGCAACACTTTCACTTCCTTCTTTATTTTATCTTATTTTCATATATTTTTATAAAATTATATAGGTTATCATAAAAGTCATAAATACAAATTCTCAGAGTTCAGGGCTCGTAAGCTGACTTGAATTTGTCAGTTTTGACTTGTGACTTGCCTGTCTTTATGCTATGACCTGAGGCTTGCAAAACAGTGATTTGGCCCCATCTCAGCTTAGGTGTACACTGTGTCAAAATTAGCTTGTCGAGTCAAAGAATGGGGAAGTAAAGCTGTAAGGAGAAGGGCGTTGAAGGCAGCAAAATTCACACACAGTACTACTTTATAGGTAGGAAGCAGGAAGTTCCAGCAGCACCTGAACACATCATCGGTCTACCTGCTGCCTCCATTTTGTGTCGGTTGGCCCATTTCCGGGTTTCCGAGAAGCGACCGATAAATCGTATCAGTATGGCTCTGCTTACGGGTCAGGAGTGTGTGTAAAGTTTCTGGTTGGTAGCTTAAACAGTTAAAAGTGACTTTTAAAACTAGTTCGAAGCTCGTCTTATTCGCTCCGTTATCACAAAGAGCTCGTCTGCGTACTTTGCAGGCAGCCGGACTGCGCTGACACTGACAGCTGGAGAGTAAACAGCTCGCTGGCTAACTGCAGCTAGCATCAGCATAGCCGCCTCAGCTAGCACGGACAGCAGCTAGTTAGGGTTAGCAGGCTAACCGGAGGAGTTTTGCTGGCGGAACATTCCATTATCAGGACTTGTCAGTCGTCGCAACGTTGTGCCCAAAATCCTCCACTCGTAGATTTTTTTTATTTTATTTTATTTTATTTTATTTTATTTTGCCGCAGTTTCCATCCATGTTGTTTTGGAGGACCAAACTCACAAACCTCATCTTCTTCGGGTCAGGGTAAGTTGTTTGCCAAACTTGACGTTTTTCCTCTTCACGCAAATTTACCTGTAAGGACTTGAAGTAACTGAAGTACCTGCCCGGCCTAATACATCATGTTTACTGAGCTTAATGCTTGTTGCTTTGCTTGTTGCTTCTTTTGTGAACTCCTGCTGACTAAGTGTTTATAAGGATTCATCTTGAGTTGTTGCTTGTTAAACTCGGTGCGGAGGTTTTATAACAAACGTGTTACGTATGGGGCTCAGCGCACAAACTCCGTCTTTCAGAGCTCCTGAAAGACACACACACACACACACACACGGAGGCCTAGCTCAGTACATTTCCTTGGCCACAAAAGTATTGAACTTCCTCATTCCCTGCGTTTGGCTGCATTCCATGGGCTTTGCTTTACAGCGACATACATATGATGCAGGAAAACTTGTCTCATTAAATAGCATTTTATTAAATGATTTGTATTCCATAATGATTGGCTGAACGGCTACAAAAAGGCTAAAGCTCTCGTTAACTGTGATCCTGAATAAAAAGGATTAGTTTAAACTGCTGTGGTCAAAGGTGAGGACTTAATGGCTTATCGGTATATCTGTCAGTTTTGTGTGAACATGCAAAGGTAATTGTCCCAAGAAGAAAAACTTTACGCTCTTAAAGGACGATACCACCCATTTTTCATGTTTGAGCCTAATATATTAATATATACATATGTGTGTGTATATATGTATGTATATATTATAAACAATCATTTCCCAAAGGATAAAACAGTAAACATTATAAAACTGTATTCAGCTTTCCTGATATTTTGCAAAATCTCTTAATCTTTCAAAAGCAAATATTCAAGTGATACACCCACCTTAAAAATCCATGTTTCTCCTGCTAATAGTTACACAGCCTTATGAAGTCACGGTCCTTTAAATATTTCCATAAACACAGGTCTTCTTTTGGGACTATATTCTCTGATGGAGGCATACATTCACTCCATACTTTTTATTGAGCTTAAACACTAAAATGACATACCTTCTAATAAAAACCCTGAATACCCCTCTTGTTGGTGATGATGGATTACCTATCCCAAGAACGTTTCAAGTATCAACAAGTTGATTTTAATAGCAGAATGAACTGAAACCTATGGAGGTCTGAAAGGTAGGAAAAACATTTTTAATTCACCATTCCAATAGTAAGCTTTGGGAAATAACTGTCAGTAATGTAACGTATGAAAATTGAATATATTAGGCTCAAATATGCAAAATGGCAGTATGGTCCTTTAATGCGGTAGATATTAAGCCCACCCTGATGTAGGATTTTGAGCATTGACACATGTTCATGTTGTGTTTTTCATTTGGGGTCTATTTTCAAAGCATTACTTTAATGAATGAAAAATATATTTATTCCCTGCTGTTCTCTTGTGATTTAGCACTGCTATGCTCAGTGAGTGAAAACAGATAATTTTGCTTTTTCCTTACACCTCCGTCCTGAAAATCCTGCACAGCAGTTCCACACTGCACTGCTGTGAAACGGCCTTAAAGTGTTAAAACAATGACTAGGGCCTCGTGATTGTTTTAAATTAGTCTTTTTCTTTTCTGTTTAATCTTGTCTTATTGGCTTAACACAAACAGCTAGAACTAAATATATTGTATAAATGTGATTTAAATCTCAAGCTTCTCAAAGAAGAAAAAAATTAAACAAGAAAAAAAAATTAAACAAAATATGAAGTGTTTTACACTAGATTGATATGCAGCACTATGGACTCGGGGGAAATTCACAGAACACAGCACCAGATTTAACATGCAGCCATGACCAAACTGCTATCTTTTAGCGTTTGCCTTGAAAGAGGCATTACTACGACACATGTCGGGGAAGCAATTCGTAAAACACACTGTCACACCAAAATTGAGTCCTGTTTCAGTCTGATAGCAAAATTGAAGCTGTATGAAGTGTGAGTGATGTTTAAACTGAATTTGCTTGACGTGTCAAAGTGAAATAGACATTAAACAGATTCTGCTCAGAGCTCCACATTTAAAGACAGATCAGAGGTGTGTGTGTGTGTGTGAGTGAGTGAGAGAGAGAGAGAGGTGGAGCACAGGGAAAGAGTCTTGAGGAGGAGGTGCAGTGCCACCAGAAAGTGTGAGATCAGATCAAAACTCAGCATTTAAATTTAAACTGACTTATCTTCTGAGTGTTTTTATCAGTCAAAGTTATTGATCACTGACACATGTGAGGCAAATAAAGTTTAAACCTCATCAGATTTCATCCTGATGAAATTTACCATCAGACAGAAACTCGTCTTCATGTTAGTGTGTCAGTGTGTTTTATGAATCACTTCCTGTCACATAAATTAATAAATGCCATGGTATTTATAGCCAGATGCTAAAAGATGCTGGTAACGTGCGTTTATGAGTGAGGGAAGGAACTTGGTTGCATGACGATATCTGCCTTTAAAGACACGTTAAATCTGGTGCTGTGTTTTGTGACTTTATCCCTTAAAGGATCATACTGGTGATCGTGCATTTTTGAGCCCATATAAACAATCCACATACATGTTATGTTACTGACAACCATTTCCCAAAATATATGACTTTAGCGGTATATTTTAGAATTGTTGTTCTTACCTTCCAGACTGCCATAAGATTCAGTTCATTTCACTACACTATAAAAATCAACTTGTAGAGACTTGAAACGTGCTGACCCATCACGGCAAACATGACGTCTACTTTTTTTTTTTTTNCTTTTTTTTTTTTTGGTCAAAGTAACTTTATTTAACTGATCCAACACAGAGCTGCACAGAAGACGATGTATGTCTCCACCAGGAGATATAGTCCCAGGAGAAGACGACTTTTACCCAGAAATTAAGACTGTGACTTCTGCGATCATGTTTAAGTGTTAGAAGGTGAAACACAGAATTTTAAGATGGATGAATCACCTGAACATTTGATTTTGAAAGATTGGAGGATTTGACAAAATAACCAGAAAACTAAAATACGGTTTTATGTTTTGGGAATTGGTTGTCAGTAATTTAATGTGTATGTTGGTTGTATATGTTGGACTCAAACATGCTGGTATGGTCCTTTAAGAAGCTCAACAATGTTGAAATCTTAAAAAGAAAATTTTGTTTCCAAAGCTGACCTGAAACAAGCATGAATATTTTACTTAATATTAGAATATTTTATTTTATTTAAACAGAATACTCAGAATAATTTGCAAACAGCCCTTTAAAAACCTTTCCGATCCTGCTGTCAGACTGTGTTTTCTATGGGTCGATGTAGCCATTGACTCTCAGCTCTTTGTGGCTTTAGTCTGTGCGCATCTTGAATCTGCTTTTCCTCCTCGTGTCACAGCAGTGCTTTTCCTCTTAGCACACGTCTGCCTGACTGGCAAGCTTGCTCTGCAAGATTCCGCTGTTTCTACCCGAGTGAAAACCTGCTCCAGCACTTCAGCCAGCAGCCTGAGGAATGGAGCGTTGAAGGGTTGAAGGGTGCGCTATGTTAAACGTAGCACTTCTTGTCTATGTGCGCCATGTTAAATGCAGTGGCGTAAGTAATGAATTACATTTACTTTCGTTACTGTAACAAAGTCGTTTTTTTCTGTATTTGTACTTTTTTGAGTAACTTTTTAAAAAAGTAATTTTACTTTTACTTAAGTAATTTTAATGAGTATTGTACTTCAGTACATTTTAAATGACATCCATTACGGATAAAAAAATAAAACATTAGATAGGTAACAAAGCAGCTGCAGTTCCTCTCTCTGCCTGCAGGCAGCTTGTGCTGTAGTGCAGAGACGCTGAACGCCTCAGAGACCAGAAAACCAGATTTAAAGAAGACGATCCCAGGACGGATTTAAGCTTCATAAAAAAGAAAGAACGCAGCTACATCATACAGAGCAAACTTTGTTTTCTGAAAACCATGGAATTAGCGGCTTATCAGAATTCGGTATCAAACTGCGCAAGCATGCAGAGGTAAGTTAGCTAACGTTATCCTGCCAATTCAGTGGCAAGCCATGTATTTTACACTTATGCCTTTACTCCTATCCTCCCGCAATTAAACCACCTTCTAATAACCTCAGCATGACACTATGGCTATAGGCTGCTGTTATTCAACGTAGCCATATTCACAGTGACAGTAACCTTTATCGAGTGAATAAAGTGATTTAACACGAGGATCAACACCT
>VXCM01009296.1:0-13522 GCA_014773175.1 Lucifuga dentata | reverse complement strand
GTAGTTGGATTGACACTCTTTTCATCAACACCAGAATTTTAACTCTGCTGAATTTGCTGTGTGCTTCTCACAACATGCAACATTACCTGATGCAGTTTTAAACCTAAAAGCCTCGTTCATGCTCCAACTCTACCCTATATCCTTACAAAAATCTATGTAGAATTGTGTGGGAGAGATGCTGTATGTGCCAAACAGAGTTTGGATTTTACCGGAGTTGTCTGGCTTCCTCCATAGAAGGTAACTTGATGCCATGTTGCAATAAATACCCAGGTGGCTGTGAAGGTGGGCATGTTTTTGAAGTACTTCCGCACATCTTGTGTTGCCCGTTCTAGTATTTCTGGCTCGGTGGACTCTCGGTAGTACACATCACCCCGAATGCCATTGTGCACATCTGCCCAAAGTGGGGCAATGAATGATCTGCTGTCACTGAGGGGAAATGCCTCTGGTGTGAACTGACTAACCTGCACATTGAAGGAGATCACACCATTGTTGTTGACCTGTGAACACAAAGGGCAGGATGTGTTAACAAGACTTGAGACTAACACAGACCTGAATGATTAAAAATAGTTTTAAGAAGATTTATGGAATATTCAATAGTAATAGTATTAACTGTGCAATGTGAGTTTTGATCAATCCTTACATAAATGGAGCGGTATGGGACATTGAAAAAAATAAATGGGATGAGCAAAGTAATTTCAGGAGAACTCCCATCATCCATCTTTGGGGTCTCTAGGTCCCTATGGCTCGGTCCAAAGGGATACAGGATATCCTGAGTATTAGCTAAAGAAGAGTGGTGTGAAAGCAGTCATTAAAAGAGGTCAACCCTATAAAGTTACACTGACACTCTAAGTAATTATCTAATAATTATCCATGTACCAAACACAAAGTTTGTAGTTTTCTCACTGGTGGAGCAGCTGTGAATCCAGCTAGTCACAATGGATTTCAATGTTGACTACTTTTCTAAGTGGAAAAAGGCGTCAAAATGTACACAGAAACTTCTCAAACCACTCGTGCAACATCATACACTTCTCAGCTGCAAGTGTTTGCTCAGTGTGTTCCAAACAATTAAAAATGTTGTCATATATCGCTAAATATGCAACCTCCTGCAGAGCGTGACAAGGAAGCAGTGTTTTTAATTATATTTTGGTAAAATAACTTAAAATAAACTTGATGAGGAAAACTGGACAGACAAGTAAAAAAGTGGATTATACTGGTAGAGGTTTGAGAAGCTTCTATGGATATTTTGAAAGTTTTTCTGCTATGAAAAGTGAGAACAGAAATGAGCTGTCTGACATGAGATTTAAAAGTGACACTTGTCTGTTAAACATGATGTTGACAGCAACTCTTACTGTCAACATCATGTTATGTTAAATTAAGAACACGTTTCATACCTGCTGTCTGTGCAAAGATGCTGAGCAGGTGGAGCAGAATGACTGGATTGCCCAGCTTGCCCATTCTGAGAAAACATGAAGAAGAAGGTGATGAGGCTTGAAAGAGATGAGGCTTTACTGACAAATTCAGAGATGAGATACTGTAAACGTGTGTAATTAGGAGTCAGTATCAATATCAGTATTACACATCTCCATGATCAGACATCAGACTCACCTGAGGGTGTTAAGTACCTGTCAGCAGAGCTTAGCAGGGTGTGTGTGTGTGTGTGTGTGTGTGTGTCTGGAGACGTTTGCTATTCAGACTTGGAAACATAAGTTCATTTTGCTAGCATAATAGTAGAGTGCTTCCCCTTAGACAAAGTCTAAGGGGAAGCACTCTACTATCACACACGCACACACACACACGCACACACACATACGCACACATACATACACACACANATACACACACAGAAAGAGAGAGAGAGAGAGAGAGAGAGAAGCAGCAGACACCTGAGGGAGATATACTGATATTCCATAAGCAGTAATGCTGCTGCTGCTTTTAAAACTCGCTTCCTTTTGCTAAGGAGGCTAAACTTCCTTTATCGCTGCCACTTCTGCAGGCATCTCGGTGCAAATCAGCTAATCAAACTATCAACTCCAATCAGCGACTCTCCCTCCACACCTCTGCTGAAATACAATTGCGCCCACCTGGGGAGATTTCACACATTGAAAACTTCTGGTGCAGACTCTAGCAGGGATCTGGATAAAGTCCAGCTGCGCCTTTATGTACTGCAGTGAAGTGTTTTATGCATTTCTGTTTACTATCTAGCCAAGAAGGTTACATGATCACCAGTGTTTGTCTGTCTGCTGCTTAGCAGGACATCTTGGAAAGTTATGGATCAATTTGGGTGAAAGTTTGGGGACAGATAGATAATGTTGAGAGGAAGACAACATTTTGGAGATGATCGGAATCATTCTGGATCCAGAAGCCATACGTTTTTGGCCTATAAAATCAATGCTAATGGGCCTATTTTAATTAAATTTAGCATAATGGCTTATTTTTTTAAAGAATTGCAATAGCGGAAGGTTTTATCTCTTCATACTGTAAATTCACTACAGAAATACATTATAACATGACTCTACATAGAAAAATATATAGACAATTTTATCAAATGTGTCATAAGAAAATCAAGAAAACATCCTAAACAGATTTTGACAGCAAAAATTTGATTTACTGGCATGAAATGTGGAAACTTGATAAAAATGTTTAAATACGAGTAATTTTTAGGTAATAAATGCTGAGGCTTTACAGGGGTGGAGGTGAGGCGGTTTTCTGTATAAGGGGATTTTACTTATCTTGACAGAGATATGGGCACTCTTGGGCAGGACTACTGAAAGTTTCTGATGGAACTTGGTGGAAGGGTGGCATATGGCCAAGCAAGATCCCATTACATGTTGGTGTCGACCTGGATCCAAACATGGACACAGAAATGAATTAATATCTATCTATCTATCTATCTATCTATCTATCTATCTATCTATCTATCTATCTATATTCCTGTATAATATAATAATTAATAATTATAATTATAATAATTATAATGGTAACACTTTATATTAAGGTACACATTAACCATTAATTAACTATTAATTAGCTGCTTATTAGCATGCATATTAGTAGCATATTGGTTCTTTATTAGTCATATTAGTCATTATAATAGCTAATTTTGCATAACTGAATTCTACAACTACTTAGCCATTAACTGAGAGTTTTCTTTTAATAACCTTCTAATTACTGCTTATTGATAGTAAGGGAGTTGTTGCACATGAATTATGATCTTAATTTGCTTTGCTCAGTATGGGCCTTATAAGGTAGTAGTACCACAAGAAGTCATTCTGCATTAATAACACTTAATAAATATGGTCTATTCTTAAGTAACAAAACACAAAACTACAAGTGTTAATAGTGTCCAAATANAATAAATATGGTCTATTCTTAAGTAACAAAACACAAAACTACAAGTGTTAATAGTGTCCAAATAACTCTTACAAATAACTTTGTAACTGAGAATATGTTCTCCATTTTAAAGTGACATCTTAATCATAGCTAATTGGCTTGTAGTTTGGTAATTATTAACCCACACAGGTTCCCTATTCTAAAGTTGCCTCCTTTTCACACTTAGTAAATACATTATACACAAGACTACTGCAATTAACATGCCATGTTCTTAAGTGATGGTTACACCACCTTGAAAAAAAAATGGAGGAAATGAGAATGCACAGGTTCTATCGCCATTCAGTGGAAGAAGAACAAAGTCAGCACTTACAGAAATATCTCATTTATTAACAGACCACTTTTTACAAGTTCCTTCAAGGTTAAGAACAAATGTAATGCCTGAACTTGTTTTACACCTTTTTTTTTTTTAGCTGGCAGAGCTTTTTGTTGTTTTAAGGATCACACACATTTTAAACCATATCTCTGTGTAATACTGTATGACATTCTTATATAAATACTGACTTACACTCAATATTGTATTTCTCACAGACAGGCTCCATTAAGCATCTCACATAAGAACAACCTACACAGGTAATATAATCTGAACAGGTCAATATGAACTTGCTCTTTTGAGCAATGTAATAGCAAAATAGTGCGAAATAATTTAACAAAACAATTTTAACTGAATAAATTAGCTATACCCAGCGTTTTAATGCTTCATCAACAATAGAGGGAGTTGGCCTCTGGATTTCAGGTTCTCTCACTGGCAGGATCAAAATACAGACTGTTAAAAGTTTCAAGGTCCGCAATCATAATTAATTTACCTATCAGTCCAAAAGTCCAAAGTTTTGAGTNCCCCCCCACTTTTTTTTTTTATATTTTTCCGCATTTTAAACCGTAAATACATCAAAACTGTGAAATAATATAATACAAACACATTTAAGCATTTACACAAAAGACTTCAGATCAAAATGGCTTAAGAGAATGAAAAACCTCTGACTGGTAGTGGAAATATTAACTTAACTAATATCTACCAGTACATTTCATACAGGCATCATACTGGAATTTTTTTCTTAATATCATGCAAAAGCGTTCCAAGTGGTCCATCTCTGTGATGGTTTCCATGCCAGTAAGTCCACTCAATGACATCTAGGTGATCTTTCAACATATTTTGTGTGCGGTTCCCTCTTAGCCTCCAGATAGTTGACTTGCGAACACCCCAGTCTCGCCAAGTTCTGTGTATGTGCCCCTGTAACAGGGTCAACAAAAAATTCTTGGTGGTTGACAGTCAGGTGATTGTAACCTTCATCCTGAAGACGGCAGTAAGACCTCCATCCATCTGAAATAATTGAGCTCCCTGGCCGAATGTGCTTCTTTATAAGGGGCAGGAGATGCCTGGCTGAATGACGATGCACTATCTTAAGAACGGGTATCCTCCTGTCATCCTTGATGCCTAGCATTCCGAACACCCAGAAATTCCTGTTGCTTGTTCGTCCTCTGTTGTACTGCAAATTCACAAAAGGCAAATATTAGTGTTGCTTAAATGAAGCTTTATGAGCTATAGTTATATTTGTAGATGGTGCCCTTGGTTTACAAAAAGGGCTCAAGGAATGGCAGTTCAATGTGCTTTCAATGCTTTGTTGAACAGAGAGTTTCATCTAGTGGTCTCAGAAAATAAGAAAATGGTTCATGAAGTTCATTTGGCCATATGTTAAAATGAGGACAATGACAACCACATTAAAATGTTTCTGCAATCATGGTGGAAAATAGAAGAAAATAAATCCCATAAATTCATGACTTCTCTCCATCTTTAGGAGGAGCAGTGCAGGTTTACAAATACTGAACTGTGCTGGCATATAAAAATAACGTGAATCCTCAATCCTGCTATTTGCCTTCATGTCATAAAGCATAAGTTACTTCTCACAGATAATGATACTGTAACAACTGTCCAAAAGATGCAAAGAACCACTTTGTGAGTTTACAATTAAAAATCCTTCTCTTTTTCATCATGGTAAAGACAAACAGGCTTCTTGCTCTGTCCTCTTCCTTACATCTCTTTCTCTCTTCCCCTCCTTTTTTACCCTCATGAGAGTGGGGGTGGGGGAGGTTGAGGCTACCATCTTAAAANTTTTTTTTTTTTTTTTTAATATTCACTGTAGAGCCTTAACATTGTGGATCCCAAAAGTTGTTTTAAACTGATTATCTGCACTCTTTGAGGATAAATAAATGTTTGAATGAATGCATGAAAATAACAATAATAAATAAAAGCAGTGAAGTGTTTCTACATTCTAAACATTTTATACTTCTAAAAATTCTTTACAATTACATATACTGAGTTTATGTATCATTATCAATTACGCTGTAAATGATAGATACATTGTTGTACCGGGGAAATGGTAAAACTGAAAACCTTTTGTTTATTGAATGTTTGCATACTGTCTCTGCATTCAGTAGTCTACAAATTTATGTATTGGACATCAGGGTAACAATCTTTAAGTGTTTACATAATTGATATACCTTTCTTTTGTGGCCAAATTTGCTCTCATCTATTAGAACAATTTCTCCTCATTTTCCAACAGCCTGCTTGCCTCTTGTTCTCATTCTTTTCATTGCAGATTTGCAAACCCTTCGCAGCTTGTCTGCAAGTTTACTCAGAGTTGCAGAGCTCCAACTAATGCCTTCCTGCAACATGTCCACTTGTTGCAATCGTAGGTCTTGGGCAAATCTGGAATCAATCAACCAAATTAATATTTCAATGACACAATTTAGGTAGTGGAGGTTGAAAGCAATTTATTAAGTTGTCATTGGTCTTCCACCACATACTACCAACAATTTCCTGTTTGCACTAGTGGCAGTAAAGCATTCATGTATGCACACAACATGCATGCACACACAGAGACCAAGTTCTTTGGAGACAATTTCAGGGCACCAGCTCAGACCTAAAATTCCACAACACATTTGTGCTCTATATAACTTGTCATGGCCCAGTTCTACAATACACAGATTTGACAAAATCTACAGATATTCAGACCTCTTCCCATAGCCCTATATAAAGTAATGTCTCATAAACATTTGCTCTGGTAGGACCTGTCCTAACAAACAGTATAGTGAGAACATTCCAAGAAAAAATTATGATCTGAGTTTGAGTGTGTCTTTGATGTCTTGTGTTCTTTTACAATGTAAAACTACTTACCTGTAGATGAAATTCATTCACGTTTGCAGCCGAATATGAGACTTCTCGAACACTGAGCCACTTCGGATGGACCTCGAGACTGATTTCCCTTTGTGACATGAATCTCAGCATATCCTGATTAAATACAGATGTTAATTTGATTAAATCAAAAGCTATGATCCTATACTTATTTCATTAAATAAAATTGATAAATTCTATGTAGATGAAGAGGGGGGAGACAGGTTTTTAGGCATTGTGACAACTAAAACAAGGATTAAACAAGGTGCAATTCATTTGTCATCTTATGAGTCCAATAAGTAATTTCAAAATTCTACAACAGTTACAACACTAATTGGGATAGGTATTTGACTAAATTTAGTTGTCTGTACCACATAGAAAAGTAGCCTACTGTAGCTTAATTAAAAATCAGCAGCTGTGTGATTTGTATTGTGACTCTCAAGATGTGATTTCATTTATTAGCTCAATGCATTTCTATTATTGTGCCAACATATTGTGTTTAGACTACACATATACGCTAAAATGAGGATTTTTGTTGTAAAATGTGGCTTTGTTACCATTTTGCACTTCATTTTAGCAAATAACTCTACCTGCGCTAACTCTTACAAATCCATGTAAAATAATGCTTTAAATGCCTATTTAAGTGGTCAAACTTGTCAGCTCTTCGAAGTAGTGTTCAAACAATGTAGATTTTATTTCATAGCACTGACAGCTGTTACAACAGCTCACACGTCACATTTGTGAGAAAGGAAATATGCAGCACTTCCTCACGCTTACTAACACAGCATCATGACAGCATCACCCAGTGAATTAAAATAGCTGCAAGTTATGGCGCATTGAATTCTGAGTAGTGTTTGACATTATGTATGATACTTTTTTAATGCCATTTTCAATCACCAGCACACAGCTACAACCACAAACACAAATCTACAGAGAAAAAAAAACTGTAATGAAACATTATCTCTGTTGTAAGGGCTGACGGCGCTCGTGCACGCTAACAAGTGACGCAAAATTAATAAATGAGGCACGTGCCTAATTGTTCTACTTACCATACTGCCTCCTTTTTCAGCTTCATAAGATGAAAGCAATTGGGGGCATTTCATTGATTTTCGAAGTAGGCCTTCTTTCATTAAACATCTGTTGAGCTTGTGGTTTTCCTTAGGGCACTGTCTAAAATATATTCGGCACGAAAACTCATAATTCGTCACCATAATGTCACATTCAAAGTTACCTAGCACAGCGCTCAAATGAAAACGGCGGTTAGCGACTGGGGATTTTTCGGCTTTGAGTATAATGATTGACATAATAACCCACAAATCCTTGCTTAGCATCCGTCCACATGATCATCAACATCCAATCATCGAATCTTTCTTCGCCTGTCCTGCCGTACCTTTACCTGACATCTTTGCTTTGGCGCTGGAAGAGTCAAGAGGAGAGGAAACTTTGTACATTAAAAATGGTAAGTTAACGCATTAAATTATTAACATTAAACTCAAAGTCCCCTGGTAATGTTAATGCAGCCAATTTAGATACTCACTACTTGGCGGTAGGTAATTAATATTACTGGGTACTACTGAATTCTCATAATTCCATACCTTAATTTTATTCACTAATGTCATGAGGGAAATATGGTCGCTGCTGCAATAAAAAACTGAAATAATATTTTTTGCTAACACAAATAAGTGAGTTATCTTGCTAGCTGATTGAACATTAAAGGTAAACACAGTGAACATTACCCCCACACTGAAAGAGCTAATATTTACTTTTTAGTTCATTTGCTAGCTTGCCAGCTAACAGCTAAATGACTAGCGCAAAGGCAAACTGTTATGGTCGGCATTATTTACTTACCATCAAGGTATGGTCGTCAGGGGCCCAGACACCCTATCTGGATCAGCATGTATAAATTGTATGGCAAATACATTAACAACTATTATTAGGTGCAATAATTTGCTATACTAAAGAAATAACACAGTGACTATGTAATGGGACTTAAAACGTTGTTTTGAATGTACACTACTATTTCTTTGTTTCAGTAAGTCCAGAATAAATCTATGCATTAAATACTTCATGAAGATAACTATGTTTCTATGTTGCATAGCCTTGTAAACTGACTATGAATCACTCATTTTTTGCCTAAGAGTATGATTAATAGCACCAGACTCACTAGAGAGGGAGTTTCTGAACCACACAAGGATGAAGCAAAGAAGGAGTATGGCGGCCATTTTAATTTTATTTTTTGTAAATTTTTATATAATTGTTATTAACATCCATATGAAAAATAGGACAAAACTATCCTGAGCCTGTGCAATTGCAAATGCTGTTATGGAAATGTTACTGCTAATGCTAATTATGGGCTTGCTGCCTTTAGCAGTATACAATGTAAATTTTATTACATTTTACGGAGTATTTTGTTTGTTTTTGTTTTTTGTTTTTTACAGCCTAAGGCAAAGAAGAAGATCCAGGTCCCTAAAGATGACCTGATGGAGTTGTCCAAAAATGATCCGGAGGGTAAATTTTTGTTGCTTATTTATTTGCTTGTACGACTTGATTTAAACATTCAAAGTCCTCTATCCATGTGGTGAGGTTTTTGTGCTTATGCCATAGGTCCTGAAGATAAAGGAAGCTCTGCCCCAAGTTGTTGCAGCAGCAGCAGCCTTGGATCAGGTAATGGTTTCTCATTTTTTTGTCAGTGTTGTTGTTTTAGTTTTTAAATTTTAAATTACAGGGTTTTATTTCTTCTACTTTATTCCTGTGATGAAAGTTGTTGGCAGATTTTGTCATTTTGTAGCACATGTATACCTTAGGTTATGGACCAAAATAAGCTAAAATAAACAGCTCATCAGAAATCAGACTGTATGGGTTAGAGACAACACTGCAGCAGCATTCAAATGATAAATGTGGGCTAAAAAGAGAAGCCAGCGCTTAAAGCAATGTCAAACTTACTGTGTTTTTTTAAAATGCGCAAAAATACATGTAGTGCTTCCAACTTCAAAATGGGCTACTAAATGATAAATGGACATACTAACAACATAACAATCACTAATATCTGATTATTAATATCTGATAACAAACATGACAGATTAGGATGATGACAAGCGGCCTAACTGATATGGCTAGTGTTGAAGAGGTTAACCACACCAGTGTAAAAATCGCACCATCATGACAACAATATTATAATCATGTTATTAATCCAAAAAGTGTTGATTACCTGTTGTCAGTTGCTCCTGTTTGAGAGGGAAAGGGGAGAAAAGCATTTTTTTTTCCTCTCTTTATTCACTGCCTCTTTATGACAAATCAAGTCTTGAAATCCTTGTGCCTCATCAAGTTAAGCCACATTGTTTATTGCAATGGCCTGGGTTTAAATTTGGCCCATGCCTTTTGTAGCATGTCATTCCCTCTCTCTCTCACCCTCATGAATCCTATCAGTCAATACTGTAAATCATAATCTTTATTGTAATCTGCTCACAAACTGTCTTTTTGTTTTCTTTAAGGATCAGTCTCCAAAGTTCCTAGAGGCCAAGATCCAATGGCAAGAAAAAATAATAAAAGACCTTGAGCAAGAGCGCAATTTCCTGCGCGAGCAAATTATGGGGGTAAAGAAGAAATCAAGTGAGTAATTTTGGAGCAACTTGTATTTTCAAAATATTATTCAATTGATCTAAAAGTTGTAATGTGTAACTTCAAAACAAGTTGATCAATGTCTTATCAATCCTCTATTTCATTAAAGCTCGACCAAAAGTGTCTACTGTGGAAGACAACGAGGATGATGCAGACATGGAAGAAGATGAAATTTCCCTATCTTCTCCAAACATCAGTGAGTCCTCCAACAGTGATGTTGTCCTCCCAAGAAAGAAGCCACAACTCACACGGTCCCCTGAATCTACGACTGTGGCTGTGCCTAGGCGAACTCATGTGAGAGGTAAATGGCATTACTTGAACCTCCTGCCCTGTTAACAACTAGCTTTCATGAAAAGTAATGATTTGTAAAAGCATTGGGACAGTTGTTTAAAATATGCTTGGAGGCAAAAGCACAGATTTGAAGTTCTAGATTCTGAATATACTAGGGACGGGAAGACATATCAAAATTAAATGTCATATTACAAAGGTGTGAAAGTATGTATTGTGGGTCAGAAATATAAATAGTGATTCATTCTGTTTCATTCTGCTGCAGCAGTAACAAGCTGTCCATCCAAATCATAATTTTTAAATTTTTAAATTATTGTTTACAGCCAATGGTATCACTGGAAAAAGAAAAAGTTCTTTTAGATATAAACATAATTCTGAACAGTAAGAATGCGTTGTCACTGACTGAACTTTTACTTATTACATCACATTGTAGTTGTATTGAATCCTGAACCACATACAATGTACCAAATCATATCAGGAGATAGGCAGATTTTCCCATGCCTCAAATTTGCTTTATACTTTTCTTAAAAGAGAAAAGGCAGTTGTTGAGGGCAGTCTGAGCAATTTCTGCTGAGCATAAGCCTTTGTCTGTACTCATCCCTAATGATTGATTTATTTATGCTGTGAAAGGACCAGCTGAGGTTATCCGCAGATATCAAAAGGTCCTGAAAAGCTTCAGCCGTGTTCACACAATGACTGAAGCCTTCAGGATCAATGGTGTGGATCAGGGAACCATCAAGATGATGGTTCCGATTGCACAGCTCAAGATTGTGGACCCTAAAACCTTCAACAGTCTGAAGTTTGATCGTGCAAGTGAGACCCTACTGCCTTTTGCTAAGAAGTGTGCAACACACATCACCCCTGAAAAAAAGACTATTATCGAGGACATGAAATCCAGAGGCGAACTCCTTCCCTTGTTGATGAAGTATTGAAATGCAAGTTAGCATTGTTGTTCATTTAAAATTCTGTTGAGTTATGTTTTACTGGAAGGGTGAAATATTGAAAATGTAAGTTTGGATCAAAAAGAGGAAGTTCAGGTTTTATTTTTTATCTTGTGATCCTTGAGTACACAGCAAAAAGCTCTGTCATCTGAAAATTATAGAGCAAGTTTAGTGAAAGTTATGTCTTTGTACAGTTTGATACTAACCGCAGTACATTTGTTCCGAACCTTGACAAATGTAGTTTAGCTAATGAAGAGCAAGTTTGTATTGACCTGTGTAGGTTTTATCATTTTGCAATTATATTTTTGTGAAGTTTTAAGTTTGTCAGTTTTCAGTTGTATGGCTTGATTATACACACTTATCAGTAACTAGCTGTTTACCATCCCAAATTCTACACCTGATGATGTAGGCTAAGCAGAAAAAATTATGTTGTAGTCTCTGGTGCTACCGCCTGGCCTGTCATCAGATGTGAGATTTAGGATGCTTAAGGAAGCATTTGTTCTTAACCTTGAAGAAACTTGTAAAAAGTGGTCTGTTAATAAATGAGATATTTCTACAAGTGCTGACTTTGTTCTTCCACTGAATGGCGATAGAACCTGTGCATTCTCATTTCCTCCATTTTTTTTTCAAGGTGTAACCATCACTTAAGAACATGGCATGTTAATTGCAGTAGTCTTGTGTTGTAATGTATTTACTAAGAGGCAACTTTAGAATAGGAAACCTGTGTGGGTTAATAATTGCCAAACTACAAGTCAATTAGTTATGGTTAAGATGTCACTTTAGAATGGGAAACATATTCTCAGTTACAAAGTTATTTGTAAGTTATTTGGACACTATTAACACTTGTAGTTTTGTGTTTTGTTACTTAAGAATAGACCATATTTATNTTATTTGGACACTATTAACACTTGTAGTTTTGTGTTTTGTTACTTAAGAATAGACCATATTTATTAATGACTAATAATTAATAATAATAATAATTAATGACTTTAAGAATGGCTATTCTTGTGGTACTACTACCTTATAAGGCCCATACTGAGCAAAGCAAATTAAGATCATAATTCATGTGCAACAACTCCCTTACTATCAATAAGCAGTAATTAGGTTATTAAAAGAAAGCTCTCAGTTAATGGCTAAGTAGTTGTAGAATACGGTCATGCAAAATAAGCTATTAAACACTTTATAATGACTAATATAATGACTAATAAAGAACCAATATGCTACTAATATGCATGCTAATAAGCAGCTAATTAATGGTTAATATGTGTACCTTAATATAAAGTGTTACCATTATAATTAATATACATATATATATATATATGTCAGGAGTTTTTTTGGAGTTTTTCAGTATTTTTGAGTTTCTGTCACATGTAGTACCAGAGCCGAACATAGGAGGCGCTGCTAAGTTCTATACTGCTATGATGTGTATGTACAGAAGCAGAAGAAGAATAGTAACGCAGAAAGCAGACCTAGTTTCCACAGTAACTGTCTAGTGTTTTATTAAAGTTATAAAACATCACATGGTGCCAGAAGAAAACCGATTATCAAGACAGAAGAAAAGATGGAGCAGCTAAAACTACCAAACAGTCTATGCCTGGAAGGAAATCTGGCAGAAAACTGGAAAACGTGTATACAGAAGTTTGAGCTATACCTCGTGGCTAGCAAATTAGCAGAAAAGTCCAAGAAGGTGAAATGTGCTACTTTTCTTCATGTGGCAGGAGATGAAGCGATAAAGGTATTTAATACCATGGACTTTAACGATGATGTGGATGATCTGGATATTTTGAAAGAAGGATTTCAGACCCACTTCTAGATAAAATTTGTAGTGACCTGAAATGCTGGAACAATCTTCCTATCTCCCTTTTAGGATGAATAGCAACTATCAAAATGAAAATATTACCCCAAATTAATTACCTTTTCTCAGTGATTCCATTCAAACCCACAGCCAAATGGTTTCAATCATTAGTCTCTGCCATTTCAAAGTTTTACTGGAAAAATAAAATTGCTAAAATCAGTTTGTCCACTCTTCAGAAAATTAAATCTCAAGGTGGTCTGGACGCACCAAATTTTCTTTGTTACTATTTGGCTAATCAGGTACAATATCTGATTAAATGGA